>CM055269.1:89151565-89267748 GCA_029237695.1 Conchocele bisecta
AAAAAATCAGCGGCAACGGGAACGTGAACACGGGTATCATCAAGCTCCCACCCAAAATGATCGGGCGCGGAGTTGTAAGTGGAACCGATTTCATAAAACCCCCAAAACACAAAATGGATACACCTCCCTCAACACAATCGAACCCAGTACCCCCAATTCACAAATTGGATGCACCATCGAGTTCCATCAACAATGTTGAAACACCAATCGAGATTGGAAGCACAACACACGAGGAGGAGAAATTAGGGCTCGTCGTCGCCCTCGTGGCGATCGGATTATTTACGCTTTGGTTTTAGGAACTCTCTGGCGAAGAATAGTAGGAGACCGGCGATTGCCACGATTAAAGCCCAGGTATTTTTGGCTAGCCATCCGGCCGTGTTTGATAATATAGATAGCAAGTAAGAAACGATACTTCCGATCAGTCCAGGTAGTGCGGCAGCCGCCTTTTCGGCTAATTTAGCCAGGAGACTGGCGAGGGCTTTTAGTTGTTTTTTTACCCACTCCTTGGCTCCGCCGGATGGCGCGGGTGGTGGTGTGTGCGGCGCGGGTGGTGGCGCCGCACCACCAGTGAAAGCTAGAACTATGGTCGATATAGTCATGCTGATAGCAACGAGGATGCTTGCTATCGTGACACCCTGCTCTCTGAACAGAGTGCGAAGACGCTCACCGAGTGTTGTCTGCTCGTGCAGGACCCTCGAGATTGTTTCGCGGATCCGACTTATTTGGGTGCGGAGAGCCTCATGGTTAGTAGATGCAGCCTCCAAGCGAGCTTCTCTTTCGTCCCGCAGCGACCGCAGGCGTTCGGTGATACGCTCGGTAGATTCTCTATCGTCACCCGCTTCCTCCAGTTTTCTTTCTTCTAGCGGTGTCCTGTAGGGCCTCTACAGCGTGGGTCCGCATAATTGTTTTACCCCTCTTCCAATCTACGAATCCTAGTTCGCTCCTTATGATTTCACCACCGCCCCAGTTTCCGGCAATGGTGATCAGCGCTAGGGGTTTACCGGTCATCGTGTTGACGATCGGGACATTTGATGCTTTTAGTCGCAATCTACCACGCAGATCCAATTCGAACTTGGAGTAGTCGCGGCCGACAGATGGGACCACACCTTTGTCTGCCAAATTGTTGTAGAAGTCGTCTACAGCGGACTCGACTAATTCCTGACTTAGACTAATGGTGTTGGTAGCGCCACCTAATTCCCCCGATTGCGATTGGATTGGAACTGGAGTATCTATGAAGGTCGTTTCGTCATAGTTATCGACGTCACCATCTATGTCATAATCATCCTCATCTCTACCGATTTTATTCGTGTTAATATCATAATCATCCATCTAATTTTCTTAAAATTAATTATGTATTAAAGACAAAACCATACGGGTTTAATATAGTTTCACTAAATTATGTCTTCGAGTCAATACGGTCGCAAACTCAATCCATACCGCAGACTGCGTGAGCCCCTCGGGCAAAAGGCGTGAGACAGAGTGTCGTTATTACGAACAACCCATCGACGATCGACCAGAACCAGCAGCTCTTGGTCCGCTTCCCCAACCTCGGGGCTAACGATGTCATTGTGCCGGGAACTGTTCGCCTCGCTTTCACTATTTCGCTGACGTCGACGGACGAGAACCGAACCGTCGTTCAGAACCTTGGTCGCGCCATAGTCAAGAAGACCATGATAAAGATTTCTGGTAATGAGGTGATGTCGATCGATGACAGCGACGTCTACCATTGTTATCAGGACCTATGTTATCTCATAGCCAGCGACATGTTATCGACGTATACGATAGATAATGTTTCGCTGGAGTACGACATGGTCACGATGCCCGAACTCGCGCGATTGATCAGAACCCAGTACGCCAGGCGCGTTGCCATACTTTACGACCGAGTTCTTCGCCTTTGCAAGATGACGAAAGACAAAGGCGACACATTGTGGAATATTAATGTCAACGTACCCGCCTGCTTGATGAAAGGTATACTGATGTTGTTCGAGGATGCTCGGTTCGGGTTCGGTGCTAGAAAAACCGACAAATTCTATAACCCCAAAATCACGAAGGTAGAGGTGACGATCGAGGGAGTACCCAATCAACTCTACAGCGCGGGTCTTCGCGCGCACCAGCAGTGGGACGAAGTAAGAAAGCAGTTTGCTGCCGACTCTAAGAGCTCTCCGGAGGTTGCAGCAGTTGCCAAAGACCTGCATCTCTCAGCCGTCTCCCTCGCGGAGTTCCTGAATACCAAATACGCGTTATGGCTAGACATGCGAGCCAGCGACGACGACCAAATACACGGCAGCGGACGCCAAGTTGAGAACGCTAGCGAGGGTGTGACGATCCAGATAACCAAAGAGGCGGACGGAGCCGGGCCATTGAACGTGTACTTATATATAATTACAGACGCACAACTCAACATCGAAGATGGTCGATACGTCTCAGCACTCTACTGATTTCATTAATTTTAAGAAAATTAGCAATCATTCTAACGATTTATTAATTAATAAATTTGAAAAAATTAAGAAAATTAGCAATCAATACCAATTCACTATTGGAGATGCCCACTCTGCCATAATATGTGGGCAGACAGGATGTGGAAAAACGGTTTTCATCCTAGACTTGCTCGAGGGCTCCTACCGCGATGCCTTTCGTCACATTGTGATCCTGTATCCCACTGTGCGGCACAACGATACTTATCAACGGCGCCCGTGGATATGGACCGACCCTGAGGTATACATTATTGACCCCGGTGATAGGCTTCACGATTGGCTGCGTGGTTTATACCAAAGATTCCAGGGTGAGCCCACCCTATACGTGATTGACGATTGCTCGGCCAAGGCGGCGATGACCAAAAAGAATGACATGCTCTCCGAGCTCGCATTTTCTGGCCGCCATGCTAGGCAAAGCGTATGGATATCCACTAAAAAGTACAACGCCGTCCTCAAGGATCTGCGCGAGCAAACGAAATGGGTCGCCCTCTTTCACTGCAAGGACCGAGACTCATTCGATGACTGTCTTCGAGAGAATGACGTTATCCCAACGCGCCGCGAGGAGCGCCTGGAGGTTCGACAGATGCTTTCGGAAACTAAGCATGCCAAGCTTTTGCTAAAGACTGATCAACCAACTGCTTACGAAGTTATCAATTAATTTTATAATTAATTAGCAATTACTTAACGCTCGTTAGTAATTGCCGAGTAAATGCTTAACAATACTTAGCAATTACTGAACAAATGCTGAACAATGCTTAACAAATGTTGAACAAATGCTGAACAATGGTTAACAATGTTAACAATTTGGTGCTCCGCTGCGAGCTTTGTTGCGAGCATAATGGTGATCATAAGTATCGGATGGTGTGCTTGGCAATATGTTAAAGTGATGAGACTTGTTAGAATAGTTAAATTAATTTTAAGAAAAATGAACTGCGACGAACTTCTCGATCAGCTAATAGAAGAAACCTCAACTCTGACTACCAACACCCTGAAAGATAATGATCCGACAGAGCAATCGGAATCAACTCCAACTCCAACGGCGGTTGGTATTGGGTTGAGTGCAACGACTCCGAATGAAAATGAAAATGCGGCGCGACGAGAGCTGCTAGCTGCGCTGGTTGCTGGGGGACAATTGGAGCATTATCTCGGTAGGCGTCTCTCAGTTTTTCAGGTGGATAAGATGTCAGATGCGGAGATCGATAAAATGTATGCGCGATACGAATCTAGGTTAGGTGCGGAGATGACAAAAACTCTCGGATCGGCGGCTATTCATTTGTACGCAACCGCCGTTAGTATACTTCTCCCTATACCAAACACCGCGGGATTGATTGACGATCTAGAGACTGACCCTTTTATAGGTCCACACTCTTAGAACAGCCTGCTGCTCAATTTATCACAAGTTTGGAATGTACTTAGCTCCGCTGACAACCGCGTTGACCACGGGTAAACACTGTCAATTTGGACATATATGCCCACGAACTATAAGCCCTAATATTAATATCATAAATGATGACACAAGACACACCCGCGAGAGTGACGGATTTGAACCCGATTGCTCCAAACCCAATCGAACCCGAGTGTTACTCCGCCACTGGATGACATACCGCATATAAAAAATCCCAAAAGACAGCAGCTGGGCGCGGCGGCGGCTGCCACCCGAAAAGTTAAACAAGATAAAATACTCGCCGAGCTTCGAGAGGCTAAACAGTCGTTGCAATAGGGGACGGAGACAGCAAAACATCTGAAGACAGAGTTGAGTACAACAACACCCCCAATTCACGAATTGGAAGCACACTCAACACCCAATCGAGGTTGGGCGAATCCGATTGAACCCAAATTCGTGAATTGCAGTTGGGTTGTTGGTGGTGGTCTGGCAGTTGTTGGTGCCCTGTGCGTGTGGAAATACCCCATATTATCGAAAAAACAACCAGCCAGTGTTCAGAAGAAAGTTACGAAACACCAATCGCGATTGGATGCGCCCCATTTAAACATTGATCGCGACCCCTTTTATATGCAATAATTATAATGGCTGAACAAGACGTTAAAATGTTAGTGAATGCGCTTTATCACGCCGTGGTGATATCGGGTTTCAGTATCGGGTATGCTCGACTATCAAAGATGGCCCTAGGAGGATCCGCTCCCCATTAGGTGTACGCTCCCATAGAAAGTCGGGTACTTGTAAACCCCACTACTTCAAAGAAAACGTGGGGTCGGGAAACCCGAGTTGCACAGCTGGATACTGGAATAAACCTGTCTGCATCCCCGATACCAACCAGATTTAATGTTCCTACGGCGAGATTTAATGTTCCTAACACCGGGTCAAATGGCCCATTAGGCGATATGATAAGATTCTGAAATTCCCAGTTAAATTCTAAATATGTTATAACGCAAATAAAATCTATAAATAATGCTATAATCAATTTTATCATTATCAGAGATGCAAAAATGCCTTTTCTCCCCGTCAAAATCGGTTGACCAACGACAAATATATTGTGAAAAAAAAGTAAGATTTTACCAAAATATGTGTTCCGAAGACCTCTCCAAATCCCGCCAAAATGGTTCCAATACGGCGTAGGAATATGCGGGGCAAAATACTATCTATGATACCATTATAATATAAAATCGTATTCAATATTTATACACCGAGGTGAATAGATATATATGCATTCCACTAAACAAACGAAAACTAACAAGAAGCCAAATCGCCAAACATAATCCTTATGTGCGAAAATGAAACTTGGACGTGTGAGAACTATTTTGTGTCCGCGCATGGATAATGGTCAGGCGGCTTGACCACTGCATAGGACAGAATAAATATGTGTGGTTTCTGAACTAAAATGGGAAGATATAATAAATACTAATCTTTTTTTGTTATTATTCGATAGCAGAGATATGTACTAGATATTTGCTGTATTTTTATATTTTATTCAAAATGTAGCAGTAAATATGAAGAGCACATAATTATGGCACCACGATTGCAAAACCTGCAATTATCTATGACATACATGCATACATATGGCATATGTTGGCATGACGGAGAAATGGCTTATGATCTATGCTACCAACTCCGCTACCCAAAATCAGCCTGCATATCCGCGCAGTCTGATCAGGGTCTGCACGGTTCGCCATTCCGTCTATCTCAATTGATTTCATACATAATAGCATCCGCGATATTCAAAGAATAATATTTATAACAGTCTTGTATTTTTTAGTAAATGATGACATCTTGCAATATGCTTTGAAAGTGTCATAAATATTCGTTATCATATACGGAGGAAAATCATAAATTATGTAAATATTTTTCATGAACTATGACAACTGTGGAAATGTATCAAATTACTTACATGGTTGGTCTCATAACGGATCACTGTGTACATAGTATACGCATATACAAATATAAGGCCAAATATGTATAATTTGCAATTGTGTGTTATTGATTAGAATATTTGCACTAATTGACACTGAGAATGATTGGGAGTCAAAGCGTTTTCCTGGTATCATTAATGTTACTCCTCCTTCAAAAAACTTTAGCCCTGATCAGACTGCGCGGACTTGAGATTGATACAGATCGAGCTCCGTGTCAGGTGCATAATTTGTGGCGAAATTCTTATTTCTCAATGAAAGATAGCAAGTTAGGAGTCCTTTAGAATCGTCTCATTGAGATCATTGAGACTCCAACTTGCCATTTTTTGGTGCAGAAATTTGTTGTTATCCAGAATTGATAAAATTACACACCTTAGCTTCAGCTCTGTTGATAGTTTATAAAAAAAAAATCTAATCAAACGTTTTAACAGTCATTCATTCAGTATCAAATAAACTGACTGCGTCTGTAGTTGTACTCTTGACCAAAGTTTGATGACCTGTTTATACACACTATCCCCAATTTATTCCAACATGGGAATGGGTGGTAGGAGGGAGCATGTGATGGGTAATTTAACGATCGGTGTGTGTTCATCCTTCCCGGAATGCCGACCTACATGGTTTGGTCCTCTTGTATCGTTTTTGCCCCCCCCCCCCCCCCCCGCTCGCCCCCCCCACCCCCCCCCCCCCCCCCCCGGTACTTGAGAGCTGAATCATGTTCCAGTAAGAAATAATAAGCTTATCATAGCTCCCAACTTGCCATTTTTGGTGAAGAAATAACAAAATCCTACCTCAAATTTATCAAATTACGCACCTTGACTGAAGCTCTGTTGATAGTTTATAAAACATTTTCAATCGCCAACTTGGACTCAAAACATATTCCTTTTGCACACGCACTAAGTACGATTCAAGTCGAGGCGTTTTGCTGGTATCATTATTGTTACTACTTCGATGAAAACAAAACACGACAAATATAGGCCCTGGTCAGACTGCACGGATGCGCTGGTTGATCTGGGGCTACAATGTCGCATATGCCGTAAGGTCCATTCCCCAGCCAGGACTCACACTCAGCTAAATTCCTTGTGTGAAGTCTGACTTTGAGATTGAAGTAAGGTTTTGCAATGAAGATATTTATTTCTGCAAGGTGTATGTAACATAACATATGCTACATGTAATTATGTATCAACAGCACATTTTAATTTGTAACTTGCTAGTGTGCTGGTCAGTTTGAACCCGCAGATATATCTACACTGGTTAGAAGACTAGTGTGTTCTTGTATCATCAGCTTATAGCTGTTAGAACAAGCAATTCTCCCATCATTATTGTGGGAAATCAGCACACACATGTTGTAGGCTACCAAGAGAGCAAGGAACAAGATCAGGGTTGCTTATCCATTTAGACAATGATGAATCCAGTCGGTAACTGTCTAGATCCTGATGTGACTGCTCATTCTGATCTGGACCTAAGCTGCAAAGATTACAGCCATAATAGTCGCTTGTGGTAATAAAACTCACCTGTACATATTCTCATGCACTATGGTCGAGTCTGGTGGTTACTGGAGACTCCAGCTGGGCTGTGAAAGTAGTTTGGCATGCTTTGTTATCTCATTAGCTGACCCCATAGTGCAATACAAAATCACTAACAGGAACATTAGCCTGTCAGAATCATCTTGGCATTTGGCTGTTCGTTTTCTACACATAATGCAAATTGGACTTTACTGTGAGAGACGTAGGGCTCGCGACCTTAGATGTAGCGGCCGCAGTTTGGACCCGAGATTATCTAGTTAAAGCTGGAATTCTACCAGTTGATATATGGAAATAAAAGGCTTCAATCACAGTAATAGTAGGTGGTGCGCTTGTAAACGCATTGGGGTTCAGCGGTAGAAACTTTATATTCTCTAAAATGAAAAGCTCGAACGTGGATGAGGAGCGTAAGCGTCACGATTTAGCTGTAGAACAACTCAATAGCGCAAAGGAAGCGTGGTCGAAAAAACGAACCGCCCATCTGGACTGGGTCAATGAAGAGCTTCGCCGCGAAAATCACTCCGCACAAACTTTTCAGAACGTTAAAAAAAACCAACCGCGAGTACGCGCTGGCATATCCGCAGAAAAGTCTCGCGCCGCTGGATCGTGAGCCCCAACTTTCAGATTTCTATGTACCGTCAGAGCCCCAAAAAGACCGCGAGATCGCGTTCATCGTCGTGGGAATGGGTGTGGTGGGTCTCGTCGGCTACTATATCCAATCGAGATTTTAAATTAATTATTTTAAATAAATTTTTTTATAAAATATATATATATATAGAACGATGTCAGTTGACGAACTTTATTTTGCTATGATTGATGTAGGCTACACTGCCCTTAAACACCGCATAGCTGGCGCAGGGGGTATGATTCGTCTGGCCCGAGATTCTCTCGAGACGTGGCGCGAGGACGAAAAAGCGGCCACACTTTTCGCAAAGCGGATGTTATATTCCTCCACCAATCCTGGGGGATTGGATTTTCCCAAGTTCCTTCAGAACTTAACCCCCAATCGCGATTGTACTTCCAACAAAGGTTTATTATTATCGACGCAGTTACCGGACGATCTGGCGAGGGCATGTTGGAGATTGTCAGATATATTAGAATACATCGCATACGATGAACACGCGCAAACTTAATACCAAACTATCGGTTCGCCTAACGCGCAAGCTAGCGAACGCATACTATAGCCCCCGCGGGTATTGGAAGGGACTCGCGGCCATCAAGAACCTCGCGGCGGCGACCAAGGTTTCAGAAAACACTGTCAAGGAATGGCTCAAGAAGCAGGCCATCTGGCAGATCTATTTACCTGCGCCTCACAATATTCCGCGCCTGAAATTCGACGTGCCGGTACCGAACCAAGTTCACCAAGCGGATCTCCTGTTTCTCCCTCACGATCGCGTCGGTCGCAAGACGTACAAGTACGCACTGACAATCGTTGACGTAGCGAGTCGTTATAAGGGGGTTGAGCCGTTGGCCACTAAAGAGTCTAAGGAGGTGGCCGAGGCTCTCTCCCGAATATATAAGAGGAGTCCTCTCAAATGGCCGAATCTTCTCCAGGTCGATCCCGGCCGCGAGTTTCATGGGCGCGGTCTCTCATCTATTGTCTAAGCACGACGTTTATATGCAGACGCGGCCGCGTCAACATCCACCGGGACCAGGGGATTGTGGAGCGCTTCAATCGAACCCTGGCTGAGAGACTGTTCGGACACCAATACGCTAAAGAACTTGTAGACCCTCATTCGCGATCGACCGAGTGGGGTGGCCAGACTGCCGCCGTGGTCTCCGCACTGAACGGAGAGGTGACCAGATTGATAGGTAAGAAGCCTGTAGATGCTATCAAGTTTAAAAGGGTGACGAGCAAGCCCTCTGCCGTCTCGCGCGGGCGACCCGTTGGTTTAGAGGAGCAACGGCTTCCATCGGATATTGACGTCAGGTACCTCTATCAACCGGGAGAGCTCGAAGGTGGCAGCCGCCGCGCGACTGATCCCGTGTGGTCTCTCAATGTATATCATCTAGATCGATCTATTACCAAGCCCGATGAGCCCGTGCTCTACTATTTGGATGATGGGCCATCTCGAGGGTTTGTTCGCGAAGAACTTCTTGCGGTGCCTTCTGACACCCAGCTACCCCCGGATCGTCAGAGTCTTTAGTATTCTCTCCTTTTTTCAGAGTTCTTTTTTTTTTTTTTTTTTTTTTTTTTTTTTTTACCTATCCTATAGGCTCGGTGTGTAACCCGTCTTCCATCACTCTCCTCTTGTCGTAGTACGCCGACAACCCCAACTTGTCCTGCTTGTACGTCTTCATCACCCCGTTAATCATTCGGAATCGCCTGTTCTCCGCCATATCCCTACCCCCTTCGAGAGCACTCTTATACCTTCCCCAAGTCAGATTGTTAGATCTCTTCGACATCCCCTTGGCCGAGTGCTTAGATTTTCCATCACCACTCACGTAGTAACACTTGCTACACAGAGCGATGGCTCTATCCCCTTCGAATTCCAGCTTGAACAGTCCCGGAGTTCTGTTGCTCCACACGTCCCACGCCAACCACTCGGTCTTCTCCTTATTAAACTTTCTCTTCATATTCTTTCTCACCACCGCCGCCAGCGTCTTCTCCGACAGCGCGAAGTACATGCTGTCAGTGTCCATCTGTATCAGTTCGAAATCTCCGCGATCCACGTACTTGTCCAAGAAATCGTAGTAGAACTCCAGCATCCGGAGCTTGGCCAACTGGTAGACCGCTATGCCACACTGAAACGGTCTGTTGATCACCACTCGAGTCTTCCTGCTCGATATCTCGTAAGCCTCCCCAATCTCCTCCAGGTCTTCGAACCACGCCGACCTCAGTGCCCGATCGACAGTCTTCTCATCCTTCGTATATGTGGTGTTCAGGTGTCTCTCTTGTGCCTCTATCAGCTTGCCACAACACGCATTGCCGACCAGTTTGAATATCTCCGCCAACACCGCCTTGCTCTTGTCGACGTCCCCCGTCCGTCTAGCAGTGGTGACCTCTTTAACGAACCATTGAAACGGTTTGCCGGGCGTGTAGTCTATCACCCTATGCACTGCCTTGACGATCAGACCGTGCTCCAGATACCACTTTAGCAGCGGGGAGTATATGATCATCTTCTTGTCGGACATTGTCCCCACGAGCTTTCTCTGTCCTTCGACTCTTTTCCTCCCGGTCCCGGCCAGGTAGTCCTTCATGTGCTGTGGAACCTCGTTCTCATCGACTTCTCGATTAACGAACAGCGGTGACATTTCCGAGAACTTGTCTCTCAACGTTTCCGGGACCTCTATATCCAACTCCGCAAATCCGAACCACTTTTCACTCCTGACCTTCCTCACGAAACAGTCTATATACGACTGTCTTTCCGGGTCGTCACACGTCCATATCTGTCCTCACCACACGGCATGTCCTTCGACAGAGTAGATAGGTACAGAGCATTGGCATCGTACCCCAGCACCGCCTTGCACATCTTCTCCTCCCGACTACCCACCTGACCCCTGATCGTTGACCTTCCAGCCTCGGCGTATCTGGAGAATACTATGGACGGACCACCGACCAATCCCTGCTTCATCATCTCGTAAGTTTCAGACTTCGGTGACCACAGCTCGGGCGTGTCCGCCTTCCCATCGATCGACCCGCGGAGTAGGTACTGAAGGGAAACACCGGGCAGAGACACAGCATCCTTGAGTATGTCCACGCCTCTTCCCCTGTAGAACTCCGTCATTTTAGTCAGAGCCTCCAGGAACGGTCCTACATCCAAGTCGTTGTAGTGTTGCAACCATTCCTTGAACGTCTTCAAGCCCTTTTCTCGGAATACCTTCTTACACTCTTTCCACTCGGACAACGACAGAAGGAACTCACCCTTCAACTTCGAGTACCACTCGGGATAGTCTGGCAGCCCCGGATGGTCGAGCTTGTCCGCGCTATCGAACCACTCGTACGGAAAGTGAGACTTTACCGTTTTACAGTCGTACGCCTTAACCCATCGGTCGTACGTGGTACCGGGTCCCAGATACTGGATGATGTCGAGAAATCTAAAGTCCGGGGTAAACAGAAACATCGTCGTGCTGGCTCTCTTTCCGACCATCACCTTATTCACGGTGGTCCGCCAACTTCTCTACAAAGTACTGCTTGATGAGGTTTCAGGTCGTACCTGCTACAGTTGAACCCCACCACCGGGACTTGGTCAATCCAAGAGATAATCTTTGCTTGCTGAGACTTCGATAACATATCTATGTCGGCCGGCAGATACTTCTTCCTAACCCCCTCCCTGATTGCCTTGCCTCTCATCTGCAGCTCGGTCACGAACTTCTCGACTAGCGTGTCGGGATCTCGTTCGCATAGGTGTGTGATCCCTTCATGCATCGTATCCCCCAACGACACCGATATAGGAACGTGCTCGACCTCGAAGGTCAGGTCTTTGGTGGGTCGCGTGCTTTTTGACTTGTTGAGATACGCCTCGAAGTCATAGACTATCTGGTGGGGGTACAGAGTCGTCTCCTCCTCGCGTGGCGATTGTGGATAGTAGGTATTCACCTCATTCAACCACTCCCACTCCCACATCACCACCAGCTCGTAACCCGCCTTCCTTATCTTGGCGTCTTGAATTTTCGTCCTCTTGTACAGCGATCTCGCGATTACCTCTCATGCAATGCCTCGGACACCCGCCGCCAGTAGCATCCGTGAAACTGAAACATGGTCTCGGTCTCGTGACATAACCGTCGACCGGATCACCGGCCACCCACCTCTCACCACCATGACCGCAGTCGGCTGATGTTATGTGCTTTCCCACCCTCTCCTCTTCTCTGCTCAACCATTGAATCGACCTCACACTCGCTGACCCCTTAGGATAGAACGCCTTCTCGTAGGCCGACTGTGGTCTCTCTACCCTCTTACCTGGACATGTCACCACGGTCTTCCCACCCATGCAGGTGGTCGCGTGCCTGTGCATGTTACACGACTTTGTGAACCGTTGTTGACATCCGGTGCACCCGTACTCGTTCGTCATCTTGCGGAGATTCGTTATGAGGAACGAGTGACCTCCAAACATTCCTATCGTTATTGTCTTTCCACCAACCACGTCGTAATTTGCCGGAACCTTCATGAGGTACCACACTCCATCGGCGGTGGGCTCGTAAACGCGAATACCCAGCTTGAAATGCTCTTCGACCTTCTTAATATCGTCCAGGGGAATTCCCTGGCTACCCGTCCGTTATCATGCCCGAGATATTCGCGAGCCAGAGCTCGTGCCTTCTCACAACAGCGGTCTGGTCTCCCTCCACGTTGGATGGCTATGCACCTAAACAGACACAAGTAGTCGTCGTACGTGTCGACGGAATACATTCCCTTTTTCTGTCTTAACCAGTCTGGGAGTTTTCCCGCTCCCATGAGAAGATGTTGTGCGTCGATGATCATCTTCACCTCGACCGATATCCAACGAACGAAGGTCCATTTTGTGTTTGGTCTATCGACTTTGTCGATGTCCATTCGACCTTTCTCTCTATCGGATATCCAACTCTCGGCTTTGGCGATCTCGTTTATCCACGGACTGCCCTTTGATTGTTTGTGATAGATCATAGTAGCGTCGGTCTCTATGTTCCTAATACGATACGAGCACGAATACCTCAGATAACATGCCGTGGTCATCTCTGGGCGAATTTTATTCATTATGCGATTAGCGATCTCCCCGTCTACCCCCCTCTCGAAAGTCCATACTATCTTCCTCCTACCCTATCAAACAGTTTCCCTAACTTCGGCTTCTTCGGCGAGAATCCTGGGACCCTCCTCCACCAAAGCTCTGGCGATATCTCTCCTCTTCTTGGGAGGTCTCCCCACCAACCCTTGATAAATCTTATTGTAGTATTGTAGTACGCCTTGTATAGGGGTTTTCTACGTGCGGTGGGATCTTCTTTTACACGCTGCGCGTAAGCGGTGGCGCGCAGACTGGCCGTCGTCTCGTTCTCCAATTTCTCGGAGCGTTTTTCGGGGTCGGCGGGCAGTCGTCCGGTCGAAACCGCACGCCGCAGCCTCTCCTCATAGACGACGGCTCGCGCGTCACTTATCCTATCTGTTATATCTTTCTTCAGTCTCAAACCTCTTAGGGAAATTCCCCAACTCTTAGCTTGCTCTCTCATTTGCTTTATGGTAGGCATTATACTGAGTATAACCAATAGATTTTTATCTTTAATAGGGTGTCAGTTTATATTTTATTCGTAATAAAGTATGACAGATTGTTGTAATATACTTAGTATAACTTATGGTTAACTTGTCTTTAATAGGGTGTCAGTTTATATTTTATTCGTAATAAAGTATGACAGATTGTTGTAATATACTTAGTATAACTTATGGTTAACTTGTCTTTAATAGGGTGTCAGTTTATATTTGTGACAGATTGGTGTAAAATACTGAGTATAACTTATGGATTTCTTATCTTTAATAGGGTGTCAGTTGTTATTTTATTCGTAATAAAAGTATGACAGATTGTTGTATATATATACTGAGTATAACATAGGGATTTTTATCTCTAATAGGGTGTATCTTCTCATGTTATAAATATATGGTCTCGCGGTAGTAGTATATAAGAGTCACCAATGATACCACCATGCGGTGGGGGGCGCCGCGCGTAGCCGGTGCCTTCCAGAGGGTGATGGTATCATTGTGACTCTTATATACTACTGTACTGAAAGTACTGCCACCAGATCCTGACATAAGAAACGGACATATAACATGTTACCTTAACCTACATTTTATACTTAAACGATTTAGCCATTTTGTGCGTTAACTTCTTTCCTAAGCCACTATTTTTGGCAACATTTAGCTAATTTATATTACCTAGTTTCTTGTATATTCATATGAATATATAGAAGATATTCAGATTTTTGCAACAAATATCACATATATGTTCATCAAGTGGTGTCATATGTCCATATTTCACTCGTGCTTCGCACTCGTGAAATATGAACATATGACACCACTCGATGAACATATATGTGATATTCGTTGCAAAAATCTGAATTTTCTGTTTATTACTTTTTTTTATGAAAACATGGGTACCATGGCAACCAACACATAATTTTTTTATTTTTTTTTTTTATTTTTCTATTTACTTTTCGCTATGACGAATTTCCCAGCTTTTTGAAGAAAAAAAGATTTTGGTCGAAATTTAGTATGGTTGCCATGGTAACCAAACCAAAATAAAATTTCCCAAAAAATTTGTTTTGGTATTTTTTCGTTTCGTTAAATTTCCCATCGTTTTCATTTTTTTTGCTATATTTTCACTGGTGAAAGCACGTGCAGTGAAATATGACGTGTTCACTGCATATCAACGCATTTCACTGCTGAAAAAGTTATAAATTCAGATAGTCGAGCTCAGCGAGGTCCCGCGTGTCGCCACCGATGCTATTTGCACAGGTGAGACCACGTTCAGCGACGACGGACTATGCAGACAGTCCGAGGCGAGTTAACGAACAACCTCGCCAAACTCTCGGCGTTGACCTTGCGAAGAATTTAGTCCCGCACTAGAAAATAAAATCCGAAGCGAGGGAAGCGGCAAATGGGTTTGTATATAATTGGGAAAACGACGGCATGCTCAGAACGGTTTCTGCGTCTTCCCACATTTCACGCGATATATTAAACCATTTCAGATCGTAATAAAATAACTTCTGCTCCAATTGAGTACCCCGGGCCTATGGAAGGTAATATCCGCCATAATTATATTTTGGGAACAACCATTATGACGCCAGATGCGCTGCTAAAACTTAAAATAGTTCTCCCTAAATTATTTAATATGCTGACCTGTCCTACAATGTGTTGCTCTCTAAATTGGTGCCATGTCCCTAACGGTATTGATGTAGATTGATGCCGCCTTTTCTTTTGCGCCATGTTTAGGTTAAAAAAACACCAAATAGTTTTACTGTATAATTTAACCGAATCCCAGCCAGTCTTTCCTACTTTCACTATTCGTATGGATGTTGTGGGACCAACCTCGTCATGTCCCCAAATATTGTTTACATTATTTGGCCACGGAAACTCTGTTTACATCTCGTGACCAACAGGTTCAGTGTTTTCTTTTAAATGCTTCAAATATGCTGAAAAATGGTGTTAAAAACACCCCAACATGTCCTCAAGTTAAACTGGATAGTAATGGATCAAGATTTGCAAGCAAACTGTGTCTGTGACCTTAAAACACCCGGACTATTTTTTTTATGCCGGACGACTTACTTTTGCATACTCAATTTCTCTAACCTTAAACCTAGAGTGCTATAAGTATACCAGCCTCAGATAGTATATGATCGTATTTACGCGCTATGCCGAAGCGGGAGTTTCAAAGATTAGAACTTCAACACCAACAACCGCTCCTGAGCCGGTGCGGTTGGAACTTGATCGAACACAAAGCACACTTGGTTCCAACAGTGTTGGGGGTAAAACGTGCCATGCTGTTTTGGGGTATGATGCAAACGCATTATATTTATCTACGTTAAATAAAGAGATGCCGTGTGGGAAAGAAACTATGCACTATATAGATACCCCACATAACCCTACATTTATTAAAAAGTTTTGTAAAAGGGTTTTATCTGGAGAATGGTTTGGGTTTGCGGAGGTAGATATAGAGGTTCCAAACAACTTAAAAGATAAGTTTTCTGAAATGTCTCCACTTTTTATAAATCGCGCTGTAGAGGTGAATGGGGTACCAGTACACATGTTAAAATATTTGAACGATACTGGTCGTACTAGAGGAAATGGAAGGAAATTAGTGAGATCAATGACAGCCACTAAAACACTATTGTACGCACCATTATTGAGATGGTATTTAAAACAAGGTCTAGAAATAACTGGAGTTCACAGGGTTATATATTATATTAGTGGAAAACCCTTAGAATGGTTCGCTAGAGAAGTTACAGCCACAAGACGAACAGGCGATGTAGAACCAAATAAGAAACCAGTAGCGGATATAATGAAATTATTAGGAAACTCGTGTTGTGGAAAAATGATAGAGGCAACAGAGAGACATTTAAATACGACATATACGAAGGACGAGAAATGTGTTGACAAAGCCTTAAGGTCTGCATTCTTTGACGATTTGGAAGAGATAGGAGCTGCGTACGAAATATCTTCAAGAAAACACAGGTGCGCAGTAAAGATACCATTCCATTGTAGAATAGCGGTTTATCAACTAGCTAAATTGAGAATGTTGGAATTTGACTACGAATTTCTAGACAAATACGTAAAAAGAGAGGACTTTGAATTAATACAGATGGACACAGATAGTATGTATTATAGGAGTTAGTGGAAAAACATTAGAGGAATTAGTTATACCTAACTTACTAGACGAGTTTGAAAAAGAAAAAAATAAATGGTTGGCTTGGGATAAATGGAGTGAAAGAGAGCCCGGACTTTTCAAAATGGAATTTAGCGGAGATAGGGCGATAGCGTTATCTAGTAAATGTTATTTCGTAGAAAAATTTAATTCTGTAAATAAAAACTCTGCAAAGGGAATGTCCAAGAGAACAAACAATTTAAATTGGGATAGATATAAAAGAGTACTAAGCAAAACTACAGAAGTCGGAAGACACATTATAGATGTAGCACAAAATAGAGGATTCAAAATGAAAGACGGTGTTATGAAAACATACTAAGAAAAAAAATTGGGACTCTGCATACTACGATAAGAGAAGAGTATTGCAAGACGGAATACATACAGAACCACTAAATTAAAACCTAATATATCGAAGGAATCTGAAAAAGGGGAGACAACTGACGGAAAGATTCTGACAAGAGTCTGACTGACAATGACGACGAACGGTCCGAGGGTAGCTGGGTGTCAGAAGGCACCGCAAGAAGTTCTTCGCGAACAAACCCGCGCGATAGACCATCATCCAAATAGTAGAGCACGGGCTCATTGGGTTTGGTAATAGATCGATCAAGATGATATACATTGAGAGACCACACGTGATCAGTCGCGCGGCGGCGACCACCTTCGAGCTCTCCCGGTTGATAGAGGTACCGGACGGCAACATCCGATGGAAGTCGTTCCTCCGCTAAACCAACGGGTCGCCCGCGCGAGACGTTGAGGGCTTGTCCGCCACCTTTTTAGACTTGATGGCATCTACGGTCTTTTTACCGATCAATCTGGTCACCTCCCCGTTCAGTGTGGAGACCACGGCGGGCAGCCTGCTCACCCACTCGGTCGATCGCGAATGAGGGTCTACAACCTCTTTGGCATATTGGTGTCCGAACAACCTCTCAGCCAGGGTTCGATTGAACCGCTCCACGATCCCCTGGTCCCGGTGGATGTTGACGTGACCGCGTCTGACAGAAACGTTGTGTTTAGCCAACAACTGAGAGACCGCGCCCATGAACTTGCGGCCGGGATCGACCTGGAGAAGATTTGGCCAATTGAGAGGACTCCTCGCAGATCCTTGAGGATGGCATAATACTTCTGAGTGGAGATCCATACACTTTGTCCCGCATGGCGGCCAGAAAATGCGAGCTCAGAGAGCATGTCCTTCTTTTTGGTCATCGCCACCTTGGCCGAGCAGTCGTCAATCACATATAGGGTGGGCTCGCCCTGAAATATTTGGTAGAAGACACGCAACCAATCGTGAAGCCTGTCGCCAGGGTCAAAGACGTATATCTCAGGGTCGGCCCATATCCACGGGCACCGCTGATAAGTATCGTTCAGTGGCGGATCCAGGATTTCACCAAGGGGGGGGGGGGGGGCCCACATGGAACTTGAACGAGATATGCTCGTTGTCGTCTGAGCGGAGCGATGGAGCTGGCTATGGGGGTCCGGGGGCATACCCCCCCCCCCCCCCCCGAAAAAAATTTTGAATTGAGGAAGCCATTTCCTGCATTCTACTGCATTTTTTTTCATATATTTGAAGATCATAACAGTCCATACAATCTATGTGTAAAACATTATTTTTGCATGGATTATGGCTGAATTCATAATTTTGCATTCACTGCGGACTTCTGAAGAAAACCAAGGGGATTCCACTACAGGAAGTTATCCTGTAGTGGAATCCCCTTGGTTTTCTTCATTGGGGACTGTGTTAAAAGGGCAGACTTAACACATAAATTTAAAGCATTTATAACATGAATATATGTATTGTAAAACACATCACTTGAATAATATTATTTAGTATCATACAAATCAAAATATGCTCATGTTTTATTGAAGTTTAAAAAAACCTATAAATGTTGACAACATAGGGATAAAAACCGAGTAACCCAGTTTCTATACCCAACTGAATTCTGTAGGTGTGGCATAATGGAGGCACATATTTAGGTTTGAGGAATTTGATTCCTCAAACCTTTTGTTTTCGTTGGTTTTTTAGGTTTGAGGAATTTGATTCCTCAAACCTTTTGTTTTCGTTGGTTTTTTTTTTTTTTTCTTTTTTTTCTTTTTTTTCTTTTTATTCAGCCGTCGAGACTACAGCCCAAACCGCTAGTCGGATCGACTTCAAATTTTGTATACCGATTCGCATCAACAGTGAGACGAGAATAACGCAATTTTCAGAATTCTCATGACGTCACTTTTTACGAAACCGGAAGTGACGTCATATCATATAATTCCCATAACTTCCTTATTTTCCAACCGATTTCAAAAATTCTTTTTGAATTGTAAAGCTGCGAGAATTCTCTATCTTCACTTTGCTGACAATGTTTGGCTATCTGCTCAAATGAGAGAGCTATAGACATGTGAAATTGAGAAAAATGAAAAAAATCAACAATTTCAGATTTTTATTTTATTTTAACGGGTGGTCTTTGAAAACAGTTTCCAATTTGTACAGTAATCTCAGCAACATAATTTTTTGACAGCGTCACGCGGGACATTCATCCGCACAGAAGATGATATTTTTCAGAGCAATGGCTTGAATAGTTCTGATTCTATTGTCTTTCAAACTTGGACGTTTTTTTTTCAATTTTTCAAATTTGAAATGGTCATAACTTTTATTATCTAACCGATTTCAAATATTTTTTTTGCATTAAAAAGCCAACAAAATTCTCTATCTCCGTTTCGTTGGTAGTTTTTGGCCATCTGCCCAAATGAGAGAGTTGTAGGCATTTGAAGTTTTTAAAAAAAATTGAAATGGTCATAACTTCCTTATTATTCAACCGATTTCAAATATTTTTTTTGCATTAAAAAGCCAATAAAATTCTCTATCTCCGATTCGCTGGTAGTTTTAGCTATCTGCTCAAATGCGCGAGCTACATGCATTTGAAGTTTGAGAACGAGCATATAAACTTAGCCGCCTAGAACAGTGTGTACAGCTGACAAACTTCGAGGTGGAGGCCAGACAGGTATGGTGGGCTGTATCAGACACTGGTTTTATATACGAACTGACATGCTGTGAGTGCTTTAGAATCGTCTCAACTTCAATGTCAGACTAGGGGGTTAATGGTACACATTTCGTAGAACGTTATATAATGAAAAATGCTTAGGATAGTCAAGCGATTCTGAAAATACAAAACTTTATTTTTTCAATTTCATTGGAATTGCATCAATTTTTTTTGAGTTTCATATGTTTTCGTCATTGGCAATGTCTTCTAATCACTTTGCCAGTGTACGTTTGTCAGTACATCAAGCCTCAAACCGTTGATGCAGCTTCAGCAGCTCTAGTTTTTTTTTCTTTTTATTCAGCCGTCGAGACTACAGCCCAAACCGCTGGTCGATCGACTTCACAAATTTGTATACCGATCGCATCAACAGTGAGACGAGAATAAACGCAATTTTCAGAATTCTCATGACGTCACTTTTTACGAAACCGGAAGTGACGTCATATATATATAATTCCCTATAACTTCCTTATTTTCCAACCGATTTCAAAAATTCTTTTGAATTGTAAAGCTGCGAGAATTCTCTATCTTCGCTTCGCTGACAATGTTTGGCTATCTGCTCAAATGAGAGAGCTATAGACATGTGAAATTGAGAAAAATGAAAAAAATCAACAATTTCAGATTTTTATTTTATTTTAACGGGTGGTCTTTGAAAACAGTTTCCAATTTGTACAGTAATCTCAGCAACATAATTTTTTGACAGCGTCACGCGGGACATTCATCCGCACAGAAGATGATATTTTTCAGAGCAATGGCTTGAATAGTTCTGATTCTATTGTCTTTCAAACTTAGACGTTTTTTTCTCAATTTTTCAAATTTGAAATGGTCATAACTTTTTTATTATCTAACCGATTTCAAATATTTTTTTTTTGCATTAAAAAGCCAACAAAATTCTCTATCTCCGTTTCGCTGGTAGTTTTTGGCTATCTGCCCAAATGAGAGAGTTGTAGGCATTGAAGTTTTTAAAAAAAATTGAAATGGTCATAACTTCCTTATTATTCAACCGATTTCAAATATTTTTTTTGCATTAAAAAGCCAATAAAATTCTCTATCTCCGATTCGCTGGTAGTTTTTAGCTATCTGCTCAAATGCGCGAGCTACATGCATTTGAAGTTTGAGAACGAGCATATAAACTTAGCCGCCTAGAACATGTGTACAGCTGACAAACTTCGAGGTGGAGGCCAGACAGGTATGGTGGGCTGTATCAGACACTGGTTTTATATACGAACTGACATGCTGTGAGTGCTTTAGAATCGTCTCAACTTCAATGTCAGACTAGGGGGTTAACGGTACACATTTCGTAGAACGTTATATAATGAAAAATGCTTAGGATAGTCAAGCGATTCTGAAAATACAAAACTTTATTTTTTCAATTTCATTGGAATTGCATCAATTTTTTTTGAGTTTCATATGTTTTCGTCATTGGCAATGTCTTCTAATCACTTTGCCAGTGTACGTTTGTCAGTACATCAAGCCTCAAACCGTTGATGCAGCTTCAGCTGCTCTAGTTTGCGACG
Organism: Conchocele bisecta; assembly: GCA_029237695.1. NCBI lineage: Eukaryota > Metazoa > Mollusca > Bivalvia > Lucinida > Thyasiridae > Conchocele > Conchocele bisecta. The sequence goes on from CM055269.1 coordinate 89,172,783, forward strand.
AAATGGTGCGAGGTTTCCGAGTGGTACCGACCGTTTTGTTTTCGAGCAGCAAATTCGAAACTAAGGTCTCACGGGACAGTGAGGCAGCTAGCTTTAAAAAGGGGGATTTTCTATATACTGCACTACCGACCCTGTAAGTTACACCAGTGTGTCTAGAAAAATAGGTTTATGAATATTTCTTGACTTTGGGAGGCTTGACTAGGTGTATTTTTTAGAGTATTTCATAATTCTACGAAACTGAATGTTAGCTCCGGTTGATTTTCACATCTTGGTAAAATGGCGCATGCTATGCTGTCTCGCCGATACGGTTTCGCGTCAGAATTTAAGGTATTTTTCGGGCATTTGTAGCGAAAATTTGAGCTGGTTATGATCCCGCTTTGAAATCATTTTCAGAAAATGGTGTGGTGTTACAAGTGATAGAACAATACATAACAAAGTATCTGTGCCTCATATTTTCATGAAAACAATTCCAAAATGGGTCAAACAACATTTATCTCCCTTGCATTTATCTCATAGTTTATTTTGGATGATCTCCTTTGGCTGCTAGAAGTTAAATTTAAACATCGAAATACGACTCTTGTTACCATAAAAACGTATTCAAATCAGGTTCAATAACTTCTTAAGAACGATATTAAAAGGTTTTGAGACATATTAATTGGATAACTTATTCATTACATGAGGATTTGGGGGAAAAATGAGGATTTGGGAAGGATTTGGGTGAATCGTGCGGGAAGTAGTATATAGGTAGTCAAAATGATACCTCCTACGGTGGTATCAGTTTCCACCCCTATATACTACCCCCACCACCCCCGAAAAACCCAAAAATTGGTTAACGATGAAATTGTCTCCCCACAGCAAATTTATGAATTTTTGGAGAAAATAATTTTGAATAGAAGGAGTCAAAATGATACCACCTCCAACCAAAAGTTGGTGGTGGTATTGAACGATAAAAAGTGGTATTGTAGTCCAATTATATTGGTGTCATAAATACATAGTTAAATGTGACACCAATTGAACAGAAAAACACTACCAATTATAATAAAAAAACTATATTGGAATTATAACAAAATGGATAATAAAATACAATGTGAATTGAAAGCTTATAATGCCTGTGTTGAAGAAGTTTACGAAGCTCACGGGGGTCATAGTCCTATATATAAATTCTATAAATTGAAAACACTAGACAATATAGAATACATGAAATATCAGCGTAATTTATTATATTACGCTCCGATAAATACGTTGCATTTACAATATTATACCGACAATTATGTGAACTATACAAGAGGCAAATACAAACATTAAGAAGGATAACGCGTATCGGATATAAAACTAAGGTGTATTATATAAAATTGTTAAAACCCAACGATTCATTTACGAATGTACATTTCTACGATATCGCTTTTAAAGATATTGAAAAAATATTATTGAACAGAAAAAAAACTACTAATTAATTTATGTTCTAATCACAACACCAAGCAGACGACAATGTTCCAATTACACGTATTATGAACAGGCAAATTAGGTGTCCTACCTTACATGCATATTAAGTGTCCATTTTAGAGAGATGTACACGATTACATCTTCCGGGATGGAAAACAAACACACTGTAATATATACTACACACACGATGGTGTGTATTACAGCCGAGAATGTGGCAACCAGCTATCGATATTCCGGAAGTATTTCTTACATTCTGATTGGTTGGCATGTTTTGGTATTGCACAACACGGTTTTAGCTTAATATATGTAAAATTAACAACAATAATTTGTCTTGGGGGACGCCCCTTAATAAAAAAATGAGAGCTCAGTGCTTCCGTGCAGGCACTTCCAAGGTTGCCTAGAATTTCGACACTAATCTAGATCAGCCGATAGATGGGGGTCTACTGTACGGGTAGCTATTACACCCGGCTAGCCACGAGATGAGAAAGAGAAAAGAGAAAGATAAAGAACAAAGAAGGTGGCTAGCCGGGTGGGCCCAGAAGGGTTTTGCTGGCGCGAGTTCGAGCCTCGGTTGGACCTAAAACTTTTTTTTTTTAATTTGTTTAAATTGTCTATTATTATTAATAAATTGTTTACTGCACCAATATACATGTAATTAATTTTATAATTTTATTAAAATTAATTATTTAATCAAATATCACAATTTCGGGATGGTGGTGCTGTAACATTTCCTCCGACTTGATTTCCAAGTTTTACCCTAAATTTATCCCAATCAGTACTCTCAATCTTTGGCATGGTGGCGCGCGCTTTGATTCTAATATCATTTTTTAATTGTTCACATCACCCCATTTCTTTCACCACGGATTCAAACTCTAAATTTGATATTTCATTATCGGTCAACGCTTTGGACACTATGACGTCGATGCTATTTTTCTTAGACCTGGCGAGAACGGATATTCTATCATGTTTTCTACATTTTTTCTCGAGTTTTCCAGCGCCGCCCTAATTACCATACAAAGTATTCCAGGTAAAACGGTAATTCCACTCAAAACCCCTGCAAGTGGAACCGTTACAATTGTAGATAGCGTTGCAGCAGTCCCCGCACCACTCATTACAGATAAACTTGCCAGAACCGTACTAGATGCTTCGGCTTTGTTCGCAGCGCGCTTATATTTGTTAGCGTTTCTTTTTCTATTTTTATATTCTTTAACTAAAATATCCTGCATAGCGACGATATTATCCAAACTAAAATCTAAACTTCTTTCGTGAATTGGATTGGTATTGACAATTGGATACACCATTGATGGAGTGGTATTGACAATCGGAAGCGGTGATTCGTTCATGATATATTGGTATTAGTATTTTACAAATTAAGTTCAATTAACAATGAGACAATAGTGGAAGAACTCGCTGGGTCAGCGATTTTCGTAACAAAGTTAATAACACTACCTTCCGAAAGTCTAATTAGATCATCACCAGTGAACAAAACCACCGACGAACTATCTCCAGCGAGTTTAGTGACTCCAATTGCCCGTTCTTCCCCATCCAGTACGAGATTTATCATGACCGCGCCCACAGGTTTACCATTAGCATTAACCGAGCAGACCGCCATTCGGAGAAGTGTACCTGGAGCTGTCATGGTGTATCCCCCATATTTATTACTCGCTTTGGCACCAAACGAATATTCATAGAGCCCCTCAACCAATGGGCCCCGCTTCTCAGCCCAAACTGTTATGACACGTTTTTGCGTTTTCATTGTTTTCAACAATCCGACAAGCCCCCCGATAGAGGTATGGGCCTTAGCACGAATCTTTTCAGAGGCCTCCTCAAGCGCTTTGGTCGAGGCTCCACGAGCACGTTTCAGTTTATCGGAAACTTCGGTTATTTTCCCGTCTAGTTCAGTAAGTGCCGCTTCTCTGATGAGAGAGTCCTCTGAGCGCAACACCCCATAAGCCTCCGTAATGGCCGCCTGGTGGTCTTCTAGGGCTTTTTCAATACCCAACCGGGCCTCTTTTTGAAATTCAGTTATTTTCCCGTCTAGTTCAGCAACCGCCGCTTCTCTGATGAGAGAGTCATCTGAGCGCAACACCCCATAAGCCTCCGCAAGGGCCGCCTGGTGGTCTTCTCGGACTTTATCAATACCCGTTCGGACCCCCTCAACCCTCAACCGGGCCTCTTTTCGAAATTCGATTATTTTTCCGTCTAGTTCAGTAAGTGCCGCTTCTCTGATGAGAGAGTCCTCTGAACGCAACACACCATACGCCTCCGTAATGGTCACCTGGTGGTCTTCTCGGGCTTTCTCAACTCCCAACCGGGTCTCTTTCCGAAATTCGGTTATGTTTCCGTCTAGTTCGGTAAGTGCCGCTTCTCTGATGAGAGAGTCCTCTAAGCGCAACACATCATAAGCCTCCGTAAGGGCCTCCTGGTGGTCTTCTCGGACTCCCTCAATACCCAACCGGGCCTCTTTTCGAAATTCGGTTATTTGTTTTCCTAGTTCGGTAAGTGCCACTTCTCTGATGAGAGAGTCCTCTGAGCGCAACATCCCATACAAATCCATAAGGTCTGCCTGGTGGTCTTCTCGGGCTTTCTCAACACCCGTTCGGACTCCCTCAATCCCCAACCGGGCCTCTTCCCGAAATTCGGTTATTTTTTCACCTAGTTCGCTTAGTTCTGTATGCGTTTCTTCACGACTTTGTGTGTTCACAGCCAGGGCATATTCTCTAAGTTGTGATAGTAGACTCTTGTGAATCTCGTCCGTGGCCACCGATATAGTTCTATTGATCAAGGCTTTTGATGTTTTTTGGGTAGTTAAAAAGTCGCTCTCTGTCGGGATGAATCCCCCTTCTGTCGGTTCCAAATTCTTTGAATTTGTCACCCAATCGGAAGAACTACCTGGTCCTTATATACTCATTTTCAATAATGTTGATAATATATATATATATAAATTACGAACATGCGTTTAATTCTAATTAATTTTCTTAAAATTAATTAATTTGAAATTTCTAGGACAACCGAAATCGGGTAATCGTTCTTCAACTCTCGCCCTTTATCATCAAGAATAGAGACCGTAACTTCGTGGATGTGTTCCAATTCCAAAACTTTCATCTCGGGGTGTGGGAAGTCTAAGGTCACAGTCTCGCCAAAGAAACAATCGCTGGCTTGCACAGTTTTTAGTAATGTGCTGGGGGATCCATCTACCGCGTTGTACGATGTGTTCACCCGATCCAGGTGCACCCCGAGAGTTTTCGTGACGGCGAAGTTTACTGGGGTCGTGCCGACGTGCTCGCCCGGATCAAACACTCCGTCATCGTTGGCGGGGTATGTTATTTTAAATCCTAACAGTGAGCCCAACCCCGGTGAGATCCTTAAACGCCTATTAATGGTCAATGTCGTGAGCTCCGTGGCTTTCGAGATTGCGAGAGTGACTACACCAGGAATCTTCGCCGCGACAAAAGCTTGGAGATCTCCGAAACTCCAAAGACCCTGAGGTACTATGGCATCTGGCGGACTTATAGGTCTATGAGGACGAGGTACTATGGTATCTGGCAGAGCTATGCGGTAGTTTTCGAAAGCCACGGGGCTTGCGTCTTCGACTTCTGATGTGAAAATCTCGAGCGTTTCAATGTTTTTCCACCCAACCGTGAACGTGATCGATCTGAGGCCTACCCGGCGTTTTCCGCAGCAGTTGTCGATTGACTTTTGAAGTTCACAACTCTCTTTTTGAACATTAGTGATAGTAGCAAACATAATAATATCTTTCAATGGATACCAAAGCATTTAGCTTTAGCTCTAATGCAAAAAACGCGGTCGGAGGTAAATACACACAAAAAGACGTTGTTAACCACCTTGTACACCCAACTGTAACAGCTAGACCTGACAGTGGCTTTACCACCAATTTCCCTAACACGTTTGAGAAATATGTAGTTCCAAAGACTACTAGTCAAGATGTAATATTAAGATGGGATTTTTCCCATATGAACTTCTGGCAAAACCAGCTAAACAGGTGCGCAACAGCCGGATGTGGAGTTTCGCATCAAGACCATCTGACATCCAAGAATGTCATGCTCCGAAGTGTCTACAACTTTCATGTGTATTATACTATTAGGAGGATTATCAAAGAACTAGGTATTCCACTACCTCAAGAGGACGGCTGGGATCCCATTTCCAACACATACGACCGTAAGGCGTTCGAAAGATTGTGTAACGAATTTGAGGTACCAAAAGACGCGGACTGGAGACAGAAAGTATACATCCAACCAACAGTTTAGGGTTAGTTCACCTTAAAGGCTTAGTTAGTGGTGGGCATCTTGATAAAGTCCCCGCATATTTCTCAGGGTTGTGGAGTGCTCGCGGAGCTACCCCACCACCAGTTAGAAAAATGGCAACATGGACTAAATATAATTATAAGTTGAATAAGATGAAGTTCGGTGATGAAGTGCTTGGTGGGCTTGCGTGTAAAGACGGTTATTGTCATTGGCTACCTACTAAAGTAGCCCACGTGGAATACCTAGATCTGGGTGATACTCCACAGATGCGAAATGAGTGGACCACATTTATGTTAGATAAAAGCACTGGATTTACGCAGGGTGGGGTTATTCGCCTCAACGACTCCATTCGCATATACGTATGGGCAATCCTCGCCTCATAGAAGCAAACGCGCAGCGCTATACTGGGTACGGGAACGGCCTTTGACGCACAAAAACAGTTCTTGGCACTTGTCGAGGACGCCATCTCAGCTAAGGTGGACCTCCAGAAGGCGATCCAGAATTATCAAGACGTTTTGCAGACTGCCCGCACAACCGGTAGACTACGCATTTGGAATAGGTCTTTATATGGCGCCGAGCGATATGATACTACGAGACGACCCGGTTGACGGTTACAATAATCAGATCGTAGTCGCAACCACCAATCCAAAAATCGGCCGCAACGGGAACGTGAACACGGGTATCATCAAACTCCCCCCAAGACGGTCGGGAGCGGAGTTGTAAGTGGAACCTATTACGTAAAACCCCCAAAACACAAAATGGATACACCTCCCTCAACTCCGTTGAACCCAGTACCCCCAATTCACAAATTGGATGCACCATCGAGTTCCCCCAATCCAATCATCAACAATGTTGAAATTGGAACTGGAGCGGAAACCCCAATCGAGATTGGAAGCACAACACACGAGGAGGAGAAATTAGGACTCGTCGTTGCCCTCGTGGCGATCGGACTACTCGCGCTTTGGTTTTAGGAACTCTCGAGAGAGTAAAAGTAGGAGACCGGCGATTGCCACGATTAAAGCCCAAGTATTTTTGGCGAGCCATCCGGCCGTTTTTACTAATATAGATAGCAAGTAAAAAACGATGCTTCCGATCAGTCCAGGTAGTGCGGCAGCCGCCTTTTCGGCTAATTTAGTCAGGAGACTGGCGAGGGCTTTTAATTGTTTTTGTACCCACTCCTTGGCTCCACCGGATGGCGCGGGTGCTGGTGTGGGTCCTGGCGCGGGTGGTGGAGCCGCGCCACCAGTGAAAGCTAGAACTATGGTCGATATAGTCATGCCGATAGCAATGAGGATGCTTGCTATCGTGACACCCTGCTCTCTGAACAGAGTGCGAAGACGCTCACCGAGTGTCGTCTCCTCGTGCAGGACCCTCGAGATTGTTTCGCTGATCCGACTTATTTGTGTGCGGAGAGCCTCACAGCAAGCCGATGCAGCCTGCAAGCGAGCTTATACTAAGATGGGATTTTTCCCATATGAACTTCTGGCAAAACCAGCTAAACAGGTGCGCAACAGCCGGATGTGGAGTTTCGCATCAAGACCATCTGACATCCAAGAATGTCATGCTCCGAAGTGTCTACAACTTTCATGTGTATTATACTATTAGGAGGATTATCAAAGAACTAGGTATTCCACTACCTCAAGAGGACGGCTGGGATCCCATTTCCAACACATACGACCGTAAGGCGTTCGAAAGATTGTGTAACGAATTTGAGGTACCAAAAGACGCGGACTGGAGACAGAAAGTATACATCCAACCAACAGTTTAGGGTTAGTTCACCTTAAAGGCTTAGTTAGTGGTGGGCATCTTGATAAAGTCCCCCGCATATTTCTCAGGGTTGTGGAGTGCTCGCGGAGCTACCCCACCACCAGTTAGAAAAATGGCAACATGGACTAAATATATTATAAGTTGAATAAGATGAAGTTCGGTGATGAAGTGCTTGGTGGGCTTGCGTGTAAAGACGGTTATTGTCATTGGCTACCTACTAAAGTAGCCCACGTGGAATACCTAGATCTGGGTGATACTCCACAGATGCGAAATGAGTGGACCACATTTATGTTAGATAAAAGCACTGGATTTACGCAGGGTGGGGTTATTCGCCTCAACGACTCCATTCGCATATACGTATGGGCAATCCTCGCCTCATAGAAGCAAACGCGCAGCGCTATACTGGGTACGGGAACGGCCTTTGACGCACAAAAACAGTTCTTGGCACTTGTCGAGGACGCCATCTCAGCTAAGGTGGACCTCCAGAAGGCGATCCAGAATTATCAAGACGTTTTGCAGACTGCCCGCACACCGGTAGACTACGCATTTGGAATAGGTCTTTATATGGCGCCGAGCGATATGATACTACGAGACGACCCGGTTGACGGTTACAATAATCAGATCGTAGTCGCAACCACCAATCCAAAAATCGGCCGCAACGGGAACGTGAACACGGGTATCATCAAACTCCCCCCAAGACGGTCGGGAGCGGAGTTGTAAGTGGAACCTATTACGTAAAACCCCCAAAACACAAAATGGATACACCTCCCTCAACTCCGTTGAACCCAGTACCCCCAATTCACAAATTGGATGCACCATCGAGTTCCCCCAATCCAATCATCAACAATGTTGAAATTGGAACTGGAGCGGAAACACCAATCGAGATTGGAAGCACAACACACGAGGAGGAGAAATTAGGACTCGTCGTTGCCCTCGTGGTGATCGGACTACTCGCGCTTTGGTTTTAGGAACTCTCGAGAGAGTAAAAGTAGGAGACCGGCGATTGCCACGATTAAAGCCCAAGTATTTTTGGCGAGCCATCCGGCCGTTTTTACTAATATAAATAGCAAGTAAAAAACGATGCTTCCGATCAGTCCAGGTAGTGCGGCAGCCGCCTTTTCGGCTAATTTAGTCAGGAGACTGGCGAGGGCTTTTAATTGTTTTTGTACCCACTCCTTGGCTCCACCGGATGGCGCGGGTGCTGGTGTGGGTCCTGGCGCGGGTGGTGGAGCCGCGCCACCAGTGAAAGCTAGAACTATGGTCGATATAGTCATGCCGATAGCAATGAGGATGCTTGCTATCGTGACACCCTGCTCTCTGAACAGAGTGCGAAGACGCTCACCGAGTGTCGTCTCCTCGTGCAGGACCCTCGAGATTGTTTCGCTGATCCGACTTATTTGTGTGCGGAGAGCCTCACAGCAAGCCGATGCAGCCTGCAAGCGAGCTTATACTAAGATGGGATTTTTCCCATATGAACTTCTGGCAAAACCAGCTAAACAGGTGCGCAACAGCCGGATGTGGAGTTTCGCATCAAGACCATCTGACATCCAAGAATGTCATGCTCCGAAGTGTCTACAACTTTCATGTGTATTATACTATTAGGAGGATTATCAAAGAACTAGGTATTCCACTACCTCAAGAGGACGGCTGGGATCCCATTTCCAACACATACGACCGTAAGGCGTTCGAAAGATTGTGTAACGAATTTGAGGTACCAAAAGAGCGGACTGGAGACAGAAAGTATACATCCAACCAACAGTTTAGGGTTAGTTCACCTTAAAGGCTTAGTTAGTGGTGGGCATCTTGATAAAGTCCCCGCATATTTCTCAGGGTTGTGGAGTGCTCGCGGAGCTACCCCACCACCAGTTAGAAAAATGGCAACATGGACTAAATATAATTATATAAGTTGAATAAGATGAAGTTCGGTGATGAAGTGCTTGGTGGGCTTGCGTGTAAAGACGGTTATTGTCATTGGCTACCTACTAAAGTAGCCCACGTGGAATACCTAGATCTGGGTGATACTCCACAGATGCGAAATGAGTGGACCACATTTATGTTAGATAAAAGCACTGGATTTACGCAGGGTGGGGTTATTCGCCTCAACGACTCATCCATTCGCATATACGTATGGGCAATCCTCGCCTCATAGAAGCAAACGCGCAGCGCTATACTGGGTACGGGGAACGGCCTTTGACGCACAAAAACAGTTCTTGGCACTTGTCGAGGACGCCATCTCAGCTAAGGTGGACCTCCAGAAGGCGATACAGAATTATCAAGACGTTTTGCAGACTGCCCGCACACCGGTAGACTACGCATTTGGAATAGTCTTTATATGGTGCCGAGCAATATGATACTACGAGACGACCCGGTTGACGGTTACAATAATCAGATCGTAGTCGCAACCACCAATCCAAAAATCGGCCGCAACGGGAACGTGAACACGGGTATCATCAAACTCCCCCCAAGACGGTCGGGAGCGGAGTTGTAAGTGGAACCTATTACGTAAAACCCCCAAAACACAAAATGGATACACCTCCCTCAACTCCGTTGAACCCAGTACCCCCAATTCACAAATTGGATGCACCATCGAGTTCCCCCAATCCAATCATCAACAATGTTGAAATTGGAACTGGAGCGGAAACCAAGCACAACACACGAGGAGGAGAAATTAGGACTCGTCGTTGCCCTCGTGGCGATCGGACTACTCGCGCTTTGGTTTTAGGAACTCTCGAGAGAGTAAAAGTAGGAGACCGGCGATTGCCACGATTAAAGCCCAAGTATTTTTGGCGAGCCATCCGGCCGTTTTTTCTAATATAGATAGCAAGTAAGAAACGATGCTTCCGATCAGTCCAGGTAGTGCGGCAGCCGCCTTTTAGGCTAATTTAGTCCGTAGACTGGCGAGGGCTTTTAATTGTTTTTGTACCCACTCCTTGGCTCCACCGGATGGCGCGGGTGCTGGTGTGGGTCCTGGCGCGGGTGGTGGAGCCGCGCCACCAGTGAAAGCTAGAACTATGGTCGATATAGTCATGCCGATAGCAATGAGGATGCTTGCTATCGTGACACCCTGCTCTCTGAACAGAGTGCGAAGACGGTCACCGAGTGTCGTCTCCTCGTGCAGGACCCTCGAGATTGTTTCGCTGATCCGACTTATTTGTGTGCGGAGAGCCTCACAGCAAGCCGATGCAGCCTGCAAGCGAGCTTCTCTTTCGTCCCGCAACAACCGCAGGCGTTAGGTGATCCGCTCGGTAGATTCTCTATCGCCACCGGCTTCCCAAAGTTTTCTTTCTTCTATCATGATATGTTCATCCAGCGCTGTGAGTTTGGAGAGGTTAAGGACCAGTTCGCCCCGGACTGTTTGCAGAGCCTTATCAAGTCCCCGGAGTTCGCGAAGAGGTAACGGTGGGTCATCGTTAGACGCTTGGTCGAGGTTGAATATTTCGTCTATTTCGCTGAACGTGGTCTCCACCGTGTGAATAGCGTCGGTGGCTACACGAGGGACCTCGCTGAGCTGGACAGTTTCTATCGTGGCGGCCGTCTTCGCCATCGTTTCGTCGGTAGAATTTAGGGCCTCTACAGCGCGGTCCGGCATAATTGTTTTACCCCTCTTCCAATCTGGGAATCCGAGTTCGTTCTTTACGATTTGGCCACCGCCCCGGTTTCCGGCAATGGTGTTCAGCGCTAGGGGTTTTCCGGTATTCATGTTGACGATCTCGACATTTGATGCTTTTAGTCAGATCCAATTCGAACTTGGAGTAGTCGCGGCCGACAGATGGGACCAGATCGATTTCTGCCAAACTGTTGTAGTAGTCGTAATTCCCGACTTTGACTAGTCGTAGCGCCACCTAATCCCCCCAATTGCGATTTCACTGCAAGGACCGAGACTCATTCGATGACTGTCTTCGAGAGAATGACGTTATCCCAATGCGCGAGGAGCGCCTGGAGGTTCGACAGATGCTTTCGGAAACTAAGCACGCCAATTTTCTGCTAAAGACTGATCAACCAACTGCTTATAAAGTTATCAATTAATTACTGAGCAATTACTTAACGCTCGTTAGTAACTGCTGAGTAAATGCTTAACAATGCTTAGCAATTGCTGAACAATGCTTAGCAATTGCTGAACAATGCTAAACAAATGCTTAACAAATGTTGAACAAATGCTGAACAATGGTTAACAATGTTAACAATTTGGTGCTCCGCTGCGAGCTTTGTTGCGAGCATAACGGTGACCATAAGTATTGGGTGGTGCGCTTGGCAATATGTTAAAGTTATGAGACTTGTTAGAATAGTTAAATTAATTTTAAGAAAATTAGCAATAATGAACTGCGACGAACTTCTCGATCAGCTAATGGAAGAAACCTCAACTCCGACTGCCGACACGGTATCTTTCCTGAAAGATAATGAAACATCAACTCCGACAGAGCAATCGGGATCAACTCCAATTTCGATTGGGTTGAGTGCAACACCTGCCGATACGAATGAAAATGAAAATGCAGCGCGACGAGAGCGGCTAGCTGCGCTGGTTGCTGGGGAACAATCGGAGCATTATCTCGGTAGGCGTCTCTCAGTTTGTCAGGTGGATAAGATGTCAGATGCGGAGATTGATAAAATGTATGCGCGATACGAATCTAGGTTAGGTGCGGAGATGTCAAAAACTCTTGGATCAGCGGCTATTCATGTGTACGCAACCGCCGTTAGTATACTTCTCCCTATACCAAACACCGCGGGATTGATTCGCGATCTAGAGACTGACCCTTTTATAGGACACACTCTTAGAACAGCCTGCTGCTCAATTTATCACAAGTTTGGAATGTACTTAGCTCCGCTGACAACCGCGTTGACCATGGGTAAACACTGTCAATTTGGACATATATGCCCACGAACTATAAGCTCTAATATTAATATTATAAATGATGACACAAGACACACCTGCGAGAGTGACGGAACCACAATCTCCAACTTCAACACTGTTGAACCCGAGCACGTTGGGGGTTCAATCGGGGATTGCTGCAGCTCCACAGGAGCCCTCAACACCCAATCGAGATTGGGCGAATCCGGTTGCACGACATAAAAACCCAAATAGGCAGGCAGCTGGGCCGCCCGAAAAGTTAAACAAGATAAAATACTCGCCGAGCTTCGCATCTGAAGACAGAGCAATCGAGAATTGTAACAACACCCCCAATTCACGAATTGGAAGCACACTCAACAGTGTTGAATCCGATTGAACTCCAACACCCCCAATTCACGAATTGGAGTTGGTTTGTTGGTGGTGGTCTGGCAGTCGTTGGTGCCCTGTGCGTGTGGAAATACCCCCTATTACACCAATCCTTATCTAAAAAACAACCCCCATCAATTCATCCAAAAACAGTTATGAAACACCAATCGCAATTGGATGCGCCCCATTTAAACATTGATCTCGATCCCTTTTATATGCAATAATTATAATTGTCAACAATGGCAGAACAAGATGGTAAAATGATAGTGAATGCGCTTTATCACGCCGTGGTGATATCAGGTTTCAGTATCGGGTATGCTCGACTCTCAAAGATGGCTCTAGGAGGGTCTGCTCCCAAATTGGACTTTACTGTGAGAGACGTAGGGCTCGCGACCTTAGATGTAGCGGCCGCAGTTTGGACCCGAGATTATCTAATTAAAGTTGGAATTCTAACTGTTAATATATGGAAATAAATGGCTTCGATCGGAATAATGATAGGTGGTGCGCTTGTAAACGCATTGGCATTCAGCGGTAGCAACTTTATATTCTCGAAAATGAGAAGCTCGAACGTGGATGAGGAGCGCAAGCGTCACGATTTAGCTGTAGAACAACTCAATAGCACAAAGGAAGCATGGTTGAAAAAACGAACCGCCCATCTGGACTGGGTCAACGAAGAGCTTCGCCGCGAGAATCACGCCGCGCAAACTTTCCAGAACGTTGAAGAAGCCAACCGCGAGTATGCGCTGGCATATCCACAGAAAAGTCTCGCACCGCTGGATCGCGAGCCACAACTTTCAGATTTCTATGTACCGTCAGAGCCCCAAAAAGACCGCGAGATCGCGTTCATCGTCGTAGGAATGGGTGTGGTGGGTCTCGTCGGCTACTATATTCAATCGAGTTTTCAAATTAATTAATTTTATAATTATTTTAATTTTTTGTTTAAAAATATAACGATGTTAGTTGAGGAACTTTATTTTGCTATGATCGATGTAGGCTACACTGCCCTTAAACAACGTATAGCTGGCGCAAAGTGTATGATTCGTCTGGCCCGAGATTCTCTCGAGACGTGGCGCGAGGACGAAAAAGCGGCCACCCTTTTCGCAAAGCGGATGTTAGATTCCTCCCAATCGTGTTCAACTCCAATCGCGATTGGGTTGAGGGATGAATTAGATTTTCCCAAGTTCCTTCAGAACTTAAGCTCCAATCGTGATTGTACTTCCAACAAAGGTTTATTATTAACGACGCAGTTACCGGACGATCTGGTGAGGGCATGTTGGAGATTGTCCGATATATTAGAATACTTCGCATACGATGAACGCGCGCAAACTTAATACCAAACTATTGGTTCGCCTAACGCGCAAGCTAGCGAACACATACTATAGCCCCCGTGGCTACTGGAAGGGACTCGCGGCCATCAAGAACCTCGCGGCGGCGACCTAGGTTTCAGAAAATGCTGTCAAGGAATGGCTCAAGAAGCAGGCCATCTGGCAGATCTATTTACCCGCGCCTCACAATATTCCGTGCCCGAAATTCGACGTGCCGGTGCCGAACCAAGTTCACCAATCGGATGTCCTGTTTCTCCCTCAAGATCGCGTCGGTCGCAAGACGTACAAGTACGCACTGACAATCGTTGACGTAGCGAGTCGTTATAAGGGGGCTGAGCCGTTGGCCACTAAAGAGTCTAAGGAGGTGGCCCAGGCTCTTTCCCGAATATATAAGTCCTCTCAAATGGCCGAATCTTCTCCAGGTCGATCCCGGCCGCGAGTTCATGGGCGCGGTCTCTCATCTATTGTCTAAGCACAAAGTTTCTATCAGACGCGGCCGCGTCAACATCCACCGGGACCAGGGGATCGTGGAACGGTTCAATCGAACCCTGGCTGAGAGGCTGTTCGGACACCAATATGCCAAAGAACTTGTAGACCCTCATTCGCAATCGACCGAGTGGGTGGCCAGACTGCCCGCCGTGGTCTCCGCACTGAACGGAGAGGTGACCAGATTGATAGGTAAGAAGCCTGTAGATGCCATCAAGTCTAAAAACGTGACGAGCAAGCGCGGGCGACCCGTTGGTTTAGAGGAGCAACGGCTTCCATCGGATGTTGACATCCGGTACCTCTATCAACCGAGAGAGCTCGAAGGTGGCATATATATAATGTATATCATCTGGATCGATCTATTACCAAACCCGATGAGCCCGTGCTCTACTATTTGGATGGTTGTCCATCTCGCGGTTTTCTTCACGAAGAACTCCTTGCGGTGCCTTCAGACACCCAGCTACCCCCGGATCATCAGAGTCTTTAGATTGATTTATTAATAAATCATTAGAGAGGTTCTGTATGTATTCCGTCTGGTAACACGCGTCTTTTATCGTAGTATGCCGACTAATTTTTGTTGACAGTACGTTTTCATAACGCCGTCTTTCATTTTAAATCCTCTATTTTGTGCTACATCTATAATGTGTTTTCCATCTTCTGTAGTTTCACTTAGTACTCGTTTATATCTATCCCAATTTAAATTGTTAGTTCTCTTGGACATTCCTTTCGCAGAGTTTTTATTAATTAATTCTTTAGAATTATAAAAATTATTGGAATTAAATTTTTCTACAAAATAACACTTACTAGATAATGCTATCGCCCTATCTCCGCTAAATTCCATTTTGAAAAGTCCGGGCTCTCTTTCGCTCCATTTATCCCAAGCCAACCATTTCTTTTTTTCTTTTTCAAACTCGTAAGTTAGGTCTAATCAATTCCTCTATCGTTTTTCCACTAACTCCTATATACATACTATCCGTATCCATCTGTATTAATTCAAAGTCTTCTCTTTTTACGTATTTGTCTAGAAATTAGTAGTAAAATTCCAACATTCTCAATTTAGCTATTTGATAAACCGCTATTCCACAATGGAATGGTCTCTTTACCGTACACCTGGGTTTTCTTGAAGATATTTCGTACGCATCTCCTATCTGTTCCAAATCGTCAAAGAATGCAGATCTTAATGCTTTGTCAACACAGGTTTCGTTTTGTGTATATGTTGTATTTAAATGTCTCTCCGTTGCCTCTATCATTTTTCCACAACACGAGTTTCCTAATAATTTCATTATGTCGGCTACTGGTTTCTTATTTGGTTCTATATACATCGCCTGTTCGTCTTGCGGCTGTAACTTCTTTTGCGAACCATTCGAATGGTTTTCCACTAATATAATCTATAACACGATGGACTCCAGTTATTTCTAGGCCGTGTTTTAAATACCATTTCAACAGTGGCGCGTACAGCAATACTTTAGTGGCGGTCATAGATCCCACCAATTTTTTTCCATCTCCTCTTATTCGGCCAGTATCTTTTAAATATTTTAACATGTGTGCGGGTTTGAACTTCATCAACCTCTACTTCTCTGTTTATAAATATTGGGGACATTTCAGAAAATTATCTTTTAAATTGTGTGGAACTTCTATGTCCACCTCCGCAAACCCAAACCAGTATCCAGATAAAACTCTTTTACAAAACTTTTTAATAAATGTATGGTTATGTGGGGTATCTATATGGTGTATAGTTTCTCTCCCACACGGCATCTCTTTATTTAACGTAGATAAATATAACGCGTTTGCATTGTACCCCAAAACAGCCTTGCAAGGTTTGGAACCCACTCTAATATTTGAAACACCAGCTTCTGCATATCGTGTAAATACTATTGATGGACCGCCAACTAGAGCGTCTTTCATCATTTCGTATGTTTCTTCTTTTGGTGCATATAGAGCATCCTCCGGTATAATCGTCTTTGAAGATTTTTGTTCTTTAATGGTTCCTCTCAATAAATATTGTATAGCTACTCCAGTAGTGTTACCGCATCTTTGAAAATATCCACACCTCTGTGTTTATAAAATTCACACATTTTTTCCACCGCTTCTAGGAACGGTGCTACATCTAAATCGTTATAATATTTCAACCAATCTCTGAAAGTTTTCATATTATTTTTTCTTCGAAAATTCTACGACATTTACTTAATTCTGTTTCATCTTTATTAACATTTTACCAGATAGTTTGGAATACCAATTCTCTATATCAGGCAGTCCTGGGTAATCCAGTTTGTCTGGAGAATCGAACCACTCGTAAGGAAAGAAAGATTTCTGTCCTTTGCAGTCGTAGGCTTTTATCCAACTATCGTAACTTACACCAGGTCCTAGATAAAGTATTACATCAAGAAATCTAAACTCTGGAGTAAATAGAAATATTGTTGCGTTTGCCCGTTTTCCGACCATTACTTTCTTTGTTGTTGATGCCAGTTCGCCTACTAGATATTTCTTTATTAAGTTTATATCGTACTTACTGCTGTTAAAACCTATAACCGGTACTTGCTCTATCCACTGTTCGATCTGTGTAACTTGATTTTTACGTAAATGTTCTGTATTAAACCCATATCTTGACCATACTTCTTCTCTTATAACTTTTCCCCTGACATTCAAATCTTCTACGAATTTTTCTATAAGTTTTGCGGGATCTTTATCACAAATATGAGTTACTGTTCCTGAGAAATTATCTCCTATACTAACGCTTACCGGAACGTGCTCAGCTTCGTACTCTAGATTATTACCGAGAGTTTCAAATTCTGGGTTGAGATATGCCTCAAAATCGTATACTATCTGATATGGATAAAGAGTAGTGTCGCAACCGATCTTTATGTCTTTACCCGTTCTTTGAAATTCGCATTCCCACATAACTACTACTAGGTTGAATTCTTTGCTTCTAATAAATTTATCTCTTCTCATTGTGGATGCGCGTTCTTCTTTTCTATGCTTTGCATGAATCTCGCACCCGTGCCAATAACAGCCGTGATATTGATATACTGTATTGTTTTCTTGACAGTATCCATCTACTGAGCTCCTAAAATCCATCTTTATTTCACCCCCATGTCCACACTGTTCGTGGTGAATGTGAATTCCCTCCTGCTTTTCCACAGAGTACATCCAATCGATCGCCCCATAACTGTTGGAACTTTTTGGGTAAAACGCTTTCTCGAACGACGAACGCGGGCGCTCTAAATAATTACCATCACATATTACTTTTGTCTCACCTTTCATAAATGTTGGTCCGTGTCTCTTCATATTACTCGCTTTCGTGAATTTCTGTTTGCAATTATCGCAGGCGTAAATTTTAGATAGGTTTTTAAGTTTTTTTTTATCAGAAATGCGTGATTATTAAACAGTCCTATTGTCATTGGTTTATTACCTATTGCCTTATAGTGCGCTGGTACCTTTTTCAACCACCATATGCCACATTCGGTGGGTTGATATACTTCTATACCGATTTTAAAAAACTCTTCAACCTTTTTCAGAGCTGAAAAAGGAATTGGTGAAACCACATTACTACCGAAATATTGCTTACTAAGTTCTTTCTTCAAGTAGTTGACCTTTGATCGTTTAGTAATTAGTAATTTAGTTGAACGTAAGCTCGTACACATGCTGCTACCGACGGACCACTGTCTCTCGAATCCAACGAATCTCACCAGGGCGGCTATGTACTACTGTTGTATATACATGTAATTGTTGTATTTATGCGTGTTGTATATCCATGACTGTGATATGTGTCTCGCCAATAGTGGTATTTAATACATGTGTGTAATATATGTAATATTTGTATGGTCCCCCGGTTGAGAAAACGTACATTTCGACAGATGACCAGTGTAGCCCGGGCCCAGATCAGGAATTATTCAATTATTACAAATGTTGTAAGATACCTTTTCTCAGACGTGGATGTGATATTTGTGTGGTAAACATGTATGTAAAATATGTAATATCTGACAAATGCTGCAGAAGCGGGTGATTATACAAATACACAAAATATACACCTAAAGATACTTTAAAATATTATTAAAACATAGGCTGCGGAAGCCAAACATTATTGGGGGGGGGGCCCAAGGTTGAGGGCCCGAAGAGCCCGATAGCGCTAGGGGTCCGGGGCATGCCCCCTCCCCCCCCCCCCCCCGTAAATTTTTGAAATACAAGTGGTGTGAAACGCCATTTCCTGCATTATCAGCAAAGTTCTCAGCAAAGTTCCCAGTACTCATGATTACACAAATAAATATTAGAATAAAAAATCAAAAATTTACAGAATTATTGGCTCCGCTTCCGCCGCCGCCCCTGTAAAATATATGCCATTAAGTGTACATATACAACAAAATATCTACCATTAAATGCCCATACATATACAACTATAAACATACTTTGAAATATCAACAAATATTTGCCATTAAATGCTCGTATACAATTACTAAGCCTACTTTAAAATAAGAAATATCTGTCATTAATGTCCACTTAATGACCATCAATTATCTGATCAATTGTATGGCACGTGCCGGTCATTATCGAGTTTTACTCTTAATTGCCTAATTGACGAATCGGACGCCGAGTTGACGAAACCTCTCAGTTGACGAAACCTCCAGTTGACGGAACCTCTGACACCCAATCGTGCGCCCTCCAACAACAACAACAACAACAAACTCCACTGAAATTTCCGGAATTAAACATGTTGCACTATATATCGCTACACCACACTACACAGTACAAATGTGCGTAATATAGCATTTACAGAGATCCTCCAGATTATCGGACAAAAATTATGATTTTAAGGTGAGAATACAAGTTATAAGACGGTTATACATTTGTCCGGATAATTGATTGTCGATGTTAATTTTGGGGCAATGTTACGACTGATGATCTGACCCAATTTTAAGTGAGAAAGATGGCACAGTTTGCTAAATAGTTTCCATGCGTTGAGAAAGCAAGAACCGACGATTGTTCTGTGAAAATTTTATGCCCGTAGCTGCTATTTTAAGAAAAATATCGTAACAAAACAGCCATTTTTGTCCGATAATCTGGAGGTTCCCTGTACAGTCGGGTCCGCAGACACGTTCAGCCAACTGGCAACTTCAGGCGTACCGCCTGCGCCGGTAGAAATTTTGCCGATTTTTTACGCGCTCCCACTGGATACATGTTTCATAAGATTTGCCTCCGTTTTTACCTCTGGCTACGACCCTGACAGTACATCATTTTGACTAAAAAGAAAAAGAAAAAAATAATAAATGAGATAATTGAATAGGCCTACAGGGGTCATACTATGCACCAGTCAATTGTAATCCCCGCCCCCCCCCCCCCCCCCCCCCAGGCCGGGACATAGCGGGGGATAGCGGGGCTAAACCCTGGGGCATTAACAAAAAATTTGTCCCTGCAGTGCCGGGGCTACCCAGGGGCTTTAATTCATTTGCGCGAAAAAATAGCGGGGATTTTTTTTCTTCAATCTTGAGGTGTGCGCCGAAAAAGTAAGCGGCTGGACTTCGAAGTACAACAACAACAACAAGACAAGAATGAGTATGTATTTTCATAAAAAATACAGAAGTTTGGCCTCTGTATTCCTGAAAATCTTGAAAACTGTTTGTCATGTCCACTGTATATTTATATAAATGTGATGTCATAAATATTTATATTAAAAAAACTTGATCATGTGGCCGAAACGACTGTGTCATGGTTTTCGTGGTTTGTTTAATACTGGGGTCCCTGGTGGCTGAAAAACTCCTCACATATGTGGGCGAGACTGTATGATACGTTCATGCAGACCACATAGAGGAAGTTGGCAGTATTAAACTTGCCATAGGTTGGTGGTTTCCTCCGGGTACTCCCGGTTTTCTCCACCACTAAAACTGGCTGTGCAACAGAGTATTGCAGCATAGGCTCGAAATTGGCCGTCGCAATACTCTACTTTGGCGCACATTTTTCAAACATATTTTATTTTACTGTGTTTCACCCCAAAGTTTTAAACTTAATGGAATATTCCACTTTCAAATTCCGACCAATCAAGTAATCAGAAAATGATTTTTGGACAAGTCTATTCATATTAAAAAAGGGAATATTTTTTAGCAAATTAGGAAAAATCCTGCAACCAGTGCAGATCCTGATGAGACGGCTCGTTACGAGCCAGGTCATCTGGATATACACTGTTTGCAGAGGTATCTAGTGTTGAAAGGGTTTTAAAAAGTCTGATTTCTGGTCTCCTTTTTCATGCATAGTTTCAAATAAATTTTAAAATGTGTCAAAATTTAAGGCATGATGGTCAATGAAGAAGCGGACTCCAGCCCGGGCTGGGTATGCAAGGTCATAGAACCTGCCATAATGTTGAATTGTTCATACATGAACGAGTGCAGTATTGCAAGAAAGAAAGAACGAGCAAATTGCCACCCACCCTTTTTAATTTTTATCCCCCGACCGAAAAAGGTTCGGGGGATATAGCGATCGCCCCTTCGTCTGATGTCTGCCGTGTGTAGGCGGCATGTTTTGTTTCGCGAATGACTTAGAGAACCACTTCACCAATTTCAATAATATTCGGTATGTACATTCATATCATCAGCGGGAACGAGGGCCTCGTCGCTCAAAGGTCAAGGTCACTTTGTGCTATAAATACTTCACATTTAGATGATAATTAATACCGGTCCGTTTTCTCGCAGTATTTTCAGTTTTCTTTTGCCAAATTCAACCACATTCGTATCTACATTCATCAGTGGAAAGCGTCTGTTGAAGGTGTGCGTCATCGCTTGAAGGTCAAGGTCATTTTGTGCTATAAATACTTCGTTTTAGATGAATTACCATTACGTACGTTTTTCTGGCAATATTTTCAGTCTCCTTTTGCCGAATTCAACCATATTCGGTATCTACATTCATATCGATCAGTGGAAGGCATCTGTTGAACGTGGGGGTAATCGCTTGAAGGTCAAGGTCATTTTGTGCTATAAATACTATACGTTTAGATGATAATTTAAATACCAGTCCGCTTTCTGGCAATATTTTCTGGTTTTTTTTTTGCCAAATTCAACCATATTCGGTATCTACATTCATATCGGTGAGTGGAACTTCCGAAGGCATCTGTTGAACGTGGGCGTCATCGCTCGAAGGTCAAGGTCACTATGTGCTATAAATACTTTACAGTTAGATGATAATTACCAGTCCGTTTTCTGGCAATATTTTCAGTTTTCTTTTGCCGAATTCAAACACATTCTGTAGTGATGGGCAATCGGTGGAAGAATCATAATCGATTATCGTACTTAGCTGGTAGGTAATGTTGAGCAGAGATTGTAAATCCGATAAAGTAAATTGCAACTGGAGAAATATCTTGTAACTAGAATTCATGCAATATTTGAGCCTATTCTGAGAAAGGTGGTCTTATGATAGAGGGCAATGTAGACCCAGATTGGCCCGCGCACCAGTGCAGGCCGATCAGGGTCTACAGGGCTCAACACTCACAGTTTGTACCCTTTCGAACAATGCGGTAAGACATGTTCTAGGATCGGTTTGGATCCCAATCTGACTGTGTGGTGCTGTGCCTTACATGGTGGGAATGGGACTTACACCGCTTACACATATCAGGTCCGGTTTTCTAAGAATGCAGACGAACAGTATTTAACTCAACAAATCTATACGAGCGTCCAGGATTTATTCAGTCATCCAATAAGGCCATAAGAACACTAAATCTAGATTACGTAAATTCAGAGATGAATCACAACTCCTATTAAACCGGTACAGGTGTATTACCAGCTCCAAGTGCTTAAAAGATACACGTCACTGAGCCGTAAAACACAATTTCATCATTGTCAATCAGGCCATTAATATGATTGCTGAATATTTAATAGCGTCACATGTTGCAATTCCAATAACTCATAAATGAATTCAAGCAATATTTGAGCCACATTCTGATAAAGACGGTCTCATGATTTAGGGCAATGTAAGACCCAGAAGAGCCTGCACATCAGTGCAGTCCTTCGGGATATACATGGCTCTACATTCACAGTTCGTGTAAACACAACTAACATCATTTATTGTATACACAACTCAAGTGCAAGTGTCGAGCTTAATAATCATATTTTTGTTTGCAGATCGTTTACCCCATGGAATACCTGCCTTGTCATACATTGGCAAAATCACATAGCACTCGTATATAGTATGTGAAAATAAAGCAACACTCCTTGAGTGAATAGATGGCTAAAACATGTTATAATACTTTTAATATACATTATAAAAATGGCCCAAACTACATGTGTATCTGCCCCGGGGGCGGGGCCATATAGCGGGGGAATACACATTTTTCGGTCCCCACAGTGCGGGGGATATACCAGGGCTTTGCAAAAAAAAAATGCAATGTCCCCGCTATCCCCCGCTATGTCCCGGCCTGGGGGGGGCGGGGATTACAATTGACTGGTGCACTAGACTAACATGCCATGTCTCTATATCATGTTTAACTTCTATTTTTCATTATCTGACTTTTTTCATTTATTATTTTCTTTGTAACGGTAGTGAAAGCCATAGTGCTATGTCTAGGGTCATACCAGTTATCCGGGCAATGGGCTGTTCCAGTTTATATAAGTACCCCCCTATGGAAGAGAGACTTTTACCTACGGAAATGACCCCCTCCCCCCCTCAATTTTTTATCCGGATACCCACCCCCCCTCAATTTTTTATCCAGATGACCCTCCCTCCACCCCTCAATTTTAGCCCCCGGAAGACCCCCCCCCCCCCCCACCCCCCCCCCCCCCCTCAATAAATCTCTTCCATACCCCATCGGCAGGGCGTAGCTAGCCAATTGAATCTGCAGGCCCGGTTGACTACTTCGAGCACCGTTGGTGCGAGTATGCTAGGGGGGTCTGGGGGCATCCCCCCCCCCACCCCCCCCCAGAAAAAAAATCGAAACTAGAAGGTAACTGATGCACTCTGACACATTATTTTTTTTCCATTTTCGCGAAAATTCTGCAGTGCCTTAATGCAGCTACGCGCCTGATCGGCCTTACCCCCCTCAATTTTTATACCCCCTCAAACTTTGGTATGTAGGAGTCGTTGGTCGGTCGTCGGTCAGTTGGAAATTCCCTTCCGTTCTATATCTTCTACACCGATGCGTGGATTATCAAATGGCTTGGCACAAATGTTTCTCATGATGAGAAGGTGTGTCTACGTCCAAGGTCACAGTTGAAGGTCAAAGGTCAAACCTATTGCAGGCGGCAGACAGATAAACTGCATAGTTTGTGTACACAACTCCTCTGAAACCGTTCAGTGGATTGATCTGAAAGTTTACTATACACACTTTTTATGCCGAACAAATATTTTTTTAACAAAAATATCATCCTTTTAACTTAGCCATTTTTTCTACACTTCTCTATACAAATTATCTTTTACATCAATCAAGGATACCAATTTTTTTCCCTTCTGTTAATTGTCAACATGGCACCATGACCATCTCCTCGAGCATAGCTGGACAATGCAATCTCATTTTTATTGACCACGTACGCAGGTAAAAGGTCAATGTCACACATCTCTAAGGCCAGCATTAAATAAAGATCATGAAATTTTTATTCAAACCTATAAAACTCTTCTAATGTTAAGCTATTTGTAAGTCCAACTCTTTGTGGGGGTATTATGATCACTCCTGTGATAGTTCTAGTTTATCCAACTGACCCTCCCCCCCTCAATTTCCCCCCCCCCCCCCCCCGGAAGACCCCCCCCCCCCTCAATAAATCTCTTCCATACCCCATCGGCCTACATATCCCTCAATTTTTTATCCAACTGACACCCCCCTCAATCAATACCCAATCCCCCCCCCCCCCCGGAAGACCCCCCCTCAATAAATCTCTTCCATACCCCATTGGCCTATATACCCCCCTCAATTTTTTATCCAACTGACCCCCCCTCCCCCCCCCCCCCCCCTCAACCCCCCTTTCAACCCCCCCCCCCGGAAGACCCCCCCCTCAATAAATCTCTTCCATACCCCATCGGCCTATATACCCCCATCAATTTTTTATCTAACTGACCCCCCCCCCTCAATTTCCCCCGGAAGACCCCCCACCCCTCAATTCTCAATTTATTTCTGTCTTCCAACACCTCCCCCTCCCCCCCTCAATGTTTTCATCCCGTTTACCCCCCCCCCCCCCCCCCCCCCTCCTCCTCATATGGGGGTACTTATATAAACTGGAATAGCCCAATCAGTTGATCAGACAAATGAAAATACCTGTTAATTAAACGCATTCATGTGATCCTATTTTGCAACGAACACATCTAAGTCACTCAGGTGCTTGCTGTTTCCATGCCAGTGTGAAGAATATATCGCCAAGTAAACATTAGTAAAATTTTCTGAAAACATTCCTCAACTCTGTCCACAAATTGTTTACAACGTCAAAAGTCGCGGTGGGGCTTCCAATCGAGTGCGCCCATTACATCATTTCAGAGTTATTCTATAAATACAATAAATTCTATAAATACGATGTTTTCCAAGAAGAGAAAGGTGTTTGTTTTTTCTGCAAAACTGATTTTCAGGCGATACAATTATGACTTTTAAGGTGAGAATACAAATTATAAGACGATTATACATTTGTCCGGATAACTTATTGTCGATGTTAATTTTGGGGCAATCTTACGGCTGATGATCTGACCCAATTTTAAGTGAGAAAGATGGCACAGTTTGCTAAATAGTTTGCATGCTTTGAGAAAGCAAGAACCGGCGATTCTTCTGTGAAAATCTTATGCCCGTAGCTGCTATCTTAAGAAAAATATCGTAAAAAAACTGCCATTTTTGTCCGATAATCTAGAGGATCCCTGTACCTAGATCGACATAAATTTGTTTCCCGGGCCTGCACATCATTTGTTTTAATTGATTAAAACCACAGATAATATTATTCCTTATGTACATGTATAGCCAAGCAGAACGGTGTATTATATTGTGTTTTTGTTGTAAAAACTGGCATTCAATTCAGTCCGAATTGGTCTTTAAAATGCAAGAGAATGCGGGAAATTGCATCCCCATAAAAAAAAATCCGGGGTGGGGGGTGGGCATGCCCCCTGACCCCGGTAGCGGCCTAGGCTACGCTCACTTGACATTTGTTTCCCGGGCCTACACATCATTTGCCTCCTGAGCCTGGCTGCGCAAGAAATCATGGCAGATTCCCTGATGGGCGTGTTTGTAGACTAGTCTACACCCATTCACTCACTATTAGTAGCATGTAGAGCCATGGCTCTTTGTTAACATATGTAACATACTTCCTTATGTTCCCCTGATAAGATCTGAGAATTTTGACCAAATTGTCACTTACCCCCTTTGTCACTGGACGGCAGAATGGGTTACTTAGGGTACAAGGGCACAAAATAGTCTACAGCATTTACGATAGGGTACAATGGGTTACATAGGGTACAAGGGCACAAAATAGTCTACAGCATCTACAAGAAGACTACCAAGTGTTTACAAGTTCATCATACCAATTAAATGTCCATTTCCTGGCTCAAATATGTGGCAGATATCTCTGCTATAATTAAGAAGTGTGTATTTTGTGACTGTGATTTATAGCCCCACAGACACCCTGTGGTATATTCCAGAAAACAGGTATTGTTACATTTGTGAGCATGAAGCATGACGGGTGTTTCATTGATGGGATGGCGAACAGTGCAGATCCTGATCAGACTGCAGATGCACAGCCTGATCTGGATCTACACTGGCTGCAAAACCCTGCAGTGGTATGTATGAGAAAACGGGTATTGTTAAATTAGTGAGCTTTATATACCCAATATAAGATTACATTTGGAACTAGAGCAGCTTGAGCTGCATCAACGGTTTGAGCCTCAAACATTGATTTCATGTGTAACTAAGCTTTAGCCCAAGGTGTAAACTATCGGTTGCAAAAAGAATTTCTGAAGTTTTAGAATGAACAGTCCAACATTATTGTGTTCGCATCATCACACCGATGTGGGGCCGATTAGCTTAGAGGTAGAGCGATGGACTCGAGCGAAGGATACCGGGTTCGATCCTCAGCCAAAGTTTTAGCTAAAGGACTGAAATATCGACTACAGCAAAAACAATTGAAATCGAATGATAAATAACGAAGCTGACGTCACATCCGTTTGCTCTATTTTGAAAACTTGAAAAAATACGTTCATCTTTGACATCGAATAGAGCCGTAAGTAGTCAAGATATAGCTCTGAAAATTATCATCTGTCATGCGGCTGACACTCCCCTATCACCCTGGCAAGAAATTATGTTGCTGACAGTACTGTACAAATTGGAAAACGTTTGTAAAGACCACCCGTTATCAGCCGAAATTCGGAAATATCATCTTCTGTGCGGATGAATGTCCCGCGTGACGCTGTCAAAAAATTATGTTGCCACAGCATGTCGGTTCGTATATAAAACCAGTGTCTGATACAGCCCACCATACCTGTCTGGCCTCCACCTCGAAGTTTGTCAGAGCGTACACACTGTTCTAGGCGGCTAAGTTTATATGCTCGTTCTCAAACTTCAAATGCATGTAGCTCGCGCATTTGAGCAGATAGCTAAAAACTACCAGCGAATCGGAGATAGAGAATTTTATTGGCTTTTTAATGCAAAAAAAATATTTGAAATCGGTTGAATAATAAGGAAGTTATGACCATTTCAATTTTTTTTAAAACTTCAAATGCCTACAACTCTCTCATTTGGGCAGATAGCCAAAAACTACCAGCGAAACGGAGATAGAGAATTTTGTTGGCTTTTTAATGCAAAAAATATTTGAAATCGGTTAGATAATACAAAAGTTATGACCATTTCAAATTTGAAAAATTGAAAAAAAACTCCAAGTTTGAAAGGCAATAGAATCAGAACTATTCAAGCCATTGCTCTGAAAAATATCATCTTCTGTGCGGATGAATGTCCCGCGTGACGCTGTCAAAAAATTATGTTGCTGAGATTACTGTACAAATTGGAAACTGTTTTCAAAGACACCGTTAAAATAAAATAAAAATCTGAAATGTTGATTTTTTTCATTTTTCTCAATTTCACATGTCTATAGCTCTCTCATTTGAGCAGATAGCCAAACATTGTCAGCGAAGCGAAGATAGAGAATTCTCGCAGCTTTACAATTCAAAAAGAATTTTTGAAATCGGTTGGAAAATAAGGAAGTTATAGGGAATTATATGATATATGACGTCACTTCCGGTTTCGTAAAAAGTGACGTCATGAGAATTCTGAAAATTGCGTTATTCTCGTCTCACTGTTGATGCGAATCGGTATACAAAATTTGAAGTCGATCCGACCAGCGGTTTGGGCTGTAGTCTCGACGGCTGAATAAAAAGAAAAAAAAGAAAAAAAAAAAAACCAACGAAAACAAAAGGTTTGAGGAATCAAATTCCTCGAACCTAATTATAGAACTGATGAGTGAAGATAGGTCTACACTCGGTCTGGCAATTGGTTAGTATATATGTGTAGCACCTGACCTATTTACCATTTGTGGCTGCGTCTGGAGAAATGAGGTTTATCTGATGTGACTGGAGAAATGAGGTTTATTTGATTTGTCACTGTTTATATCCTGATCAAATAGCACATTATATCATGTCTATAGCACAGTCAAATCTGTGACAGATATCTCTTATACATGTATAACTTCTAATTAAGAAGTGTGTGTTTTTCTGACTGTGATTTATGGTCTCACAGACTGACTGACTACCTGTGGTATGTATGAGAAAATATGTATTGTTACATTTGTGAGTGTGAAGCATGACGGATGTTTCATATATGGAATGGCGAAGAGTGGGGATGCACAGGCTGATTTGGATCTACACTGGCCGCAAAACCGATAATCCCAAGATATTTTTAGCTGAATGTCCATTTCTGTAAGATGTCTATTTTCCCAATTGTTCTCAGAAGTGTTCTGACTGCGATTGTGGCTGCAGAAATGGAGCTTAAAGGTTTTGCGGCCAGTGTAGATCCAAATCAGCCTGTGCATCCACATAGTCTGATCAGGATCTGCCCTGTTTGCCATTCCATCAATGAAACGCATGTCATGCTTCACACTCACAAATGTAACAATACCTGTTTTCTCATACATACCACAGGGAGTCTGTGGGGCCATACATTACAGTCAAGAAAATACCCACTTCTTAATTAGAGCAGAGATATCTGCCACAGATTTGACCCAGGAAATGGACATTTAATTGGTATGATGAACTTGTAAACACTTGGTAGTCTACCATATAGACCTTTTCATTTTCTAGGCAAGGCTCATACCCTGGTGATAGTATACATTGTAGTCTGGTGAATGCTGGCTTGTTTTCGGACAGAAAAAAGGCTTTACCGTATATCTGGTTAGAGCAATTGAATTGTGGTGATATTGGGTCCTTAAAAACTTTAACACATATTTTGCAAAAACTTCAACGCAAATTTCAAAGTAATTTGACCTTGGGCATGGATGCCACATGGATGAGCTATAAAATGAAAATATGGATGAGGATAAAGAGGTATGTAAAGTTCCAAGTCAATTGAACTTATGGTTGTGAAGATATTTGGTACTTAACACAGATTTTCGTATAGACCAGCATAGCTCTGCACAGCATGTGCCCGTCTTGCATAGACCAACATAACTCTGTACAACGTATAGATGTACAGCACTAAGCATGTGCCCGTCTTTCATAGACAAGCACAGCTCTGTACAGCATATACATGTACAGCATGTGCCCATCTCGTACAGAGTAGTATATTTCTGTACAACATTAACATGTACTGTTTTCCCATGATGCAGCTTATTTCATTTTTAGCTCGACTATTCGAAGAAAAAGTAGAGCTTATGTTGTCACCCCGGCGTCGGCGTCACCGTCACGCCTTGGTTAAGGTTTTTAGTCAACCTTGTATATGGAATACTACTGGCTCTACACCCACCATACTTGGACAACTTCATCTCCTAGTGATGTACATCAATAACCCCTGATCTATATTTGACCTTCCCCTTGGTTAACGTTTTTAGTCAAGCTTGGTTAAGGTTTTTAGTCAAGCTGGTACATGGAATACTATTGTGCATACAGACACCATACTTGGACAACCTTTTCTCATAGGGATGTACATCAATAACCCCTGATCTATATTTGACCTTGACCTACATTTCCTCTTCAATTACTTAGTTAATTTCCCCTTGGTTATGGTTTTTAGTCAAGCTTGTATATGGAAAATACTACTGGCCCTACACCCACCATACTTGGACAACGTCATCTCCTAGTGATGTGCATCAATAACCCCTGACCTATATTTGACCTTCACCTACATTTCCTCTTGAATTACTTACTTAATTCCCCTTGGTTAAGGTTTTTAGTCAACCTTGGTTAAGGTTTTTAATCAAGCTTGTACATGGAATACTATTATGCATCCAGACACCATACTTGGATACTTTCTCATAAGGATGTACATCAATAACCCCTGACCTTTATTTTACCTTCACCTACATTTAACCTTGAATTATTCTTGATTAATGTTTATAGTCAAGCTTGTATATGGAATACTCCTGGCCTACATCACCATACTTGGACAACTTTATCTCCTAGTGATGTAACATCAATAATCCAATGACCTATATTTGACCTTGACCACTTTTTATCCTTGGATTACTTAGTTATTTCCCTTTGGTTACGGTTTTTAGTCAAGCTTGTATATGGAATACTCCTGGGCCTACAGAAAACCATACTTGGAAAACTTCATCTCCTAGTGATGTACACATCAATAACCCCTGACCTATATCTGACATTGACCTACATTTAACCTTGAATTACTTACTTAATTTCCCTTGGTTAAGGTTTTTAGTCAACCTTGGTTAAGGTTTTTATGTAGGCCGCAGCCACCTTCTTTGTCAAGCTATGTGTACATCGACAACCCTCGTAGTCGAGCTATGCTGTTGTCCTACAGCTCTTGTTTTATTTGGAGATTAAATTCAGACACAGCTGGACATCATTTACCGGGTTTGGAAGGTCCTCGAGCCAATTCCTATCCTTAAATATAAGATAAAAAAAAAGACATCAAAATTAGTCATCTGGGTGATCTATGGAAAGGAGATCAGGAGAAAATATGGGAAAACCTCCCATGTTGGTCACCTGGTAATCGATCCAATATAGCAAGGAAATGAAATATTGAGGACAAACAAATTGAAATCTCACAAAACCTGGTGTGTTCTCGCCTGTTTAAAATCCTAGTTAGTTTATGTGAAAATGTGAAGTGGCTATACCATCATATATATCATCACTTAAAAATATAAATATCAGAAAATATATTCATAACATAATCACGTTATTACTACCAGTCAATTCAAAATAGATTTTTAAATTATTGTGGTGTTGTTTTAGAACGTTATACAGGGTTCCCACTGGTCCTTAAATTCCTGGAAAGTCATGGAATTTGGAAAAATGGATTCCAGGCCTGGAAAGTCATGGAATTTGCCTCTTTTTCTGAAAAGGTCATTGAAAGTTATGGAATTTGGATTCCAGTCCAATTATTGGACAGGTGTTGTTGAAGAAAGTTCAGTGCAATTTCGTGATTTCGAGCCAAACAATTTGGTGTGGTAAGGGTACCTGGCACCAAATCAGGAGTTTATAAATTCAGAACTGAACTACTATTTCTTTCCCTACACAGGTGTATTCCAGGCTCGAAATGGCTCAAGTAATGAGTCGATAAGCCATAAAACACCGTTTTATCAGCATCATCCACGCAAATATGGGTCCTTGAATTTCGAAAACAGGTCCTTGAAAGTCATGGAAAAGTCATGGAATTTGGTCTTCTCAACAAAGTGGGAACCCTGGTTATAATATCTAATGAGTTTGGTGTGAAGTTTAGGGTGGAAAACGCTTATTTAAGTTATCTACCCAGGTTGGTCAGATTACCGGCAATACCGATATGTCAACCAGTGTAGTCCCTGATATTTACCCAGGATGCTCAGACCACCAGCAATATGTAGATCCTGATCATAATGGACATCTACCCAGGATGGTCGGACTATCGACAATATGTAGACCATTGTAGTCCCGGATCATAATGGACATCTACCCAGGAGGGTCGGACTATCGACAATATGTAGACCATTGTAGTTCCTGATCATAATGGATATCTCCTGATCATAGTCGATATCCACCCAGGTTAATCGGACTAACGGCAATATGTAGACCATTGTAGTTCCTGATCATGATGGATATATACCCAGGATGGTCGGAATCAAATTTGGTTTACATGTTTATCACGTCAAGATGAATTATCTCCCCTTGTTGACTGGCCTTGCCTCGACGGGCGTATCTTGTGACCTTCGGCACGCTTGTTTACCTTGACCTATTATTTCTGCGTAATCAACTTAGCCATTTGCAATGTTAAGTTTTCGTGTTTAGGTCCATTTCTCTGTTACTGTACCACCTAGAACCACCATACTTGCTCAACTTCATAACCAATGGGTGCCCACCACATACCACTATCCAACATGTGACCTTTTTTATCTTGACCTATTTTTTTCTGCGTAATCAACTTAGCCACTACTTAACGGATTGTAACCAAATTCGGTATACATGTTTATCATGGCACGACGAAGAAGCCTATTGATTTTTTTTCGATGACTTATCTCCCCTTGGCGGTCATTTTTAATTTTCGCACTCTGTATCCTTGTCCATGCAATAACTCAAGTTCCACTTCACCGATCAAAACCAAATTTGGTATACATGTTTATCATGGCAAGACAAAGAAGTCTATTGATTTTGAAAAATTTCCGATACTTATCTCCCCTTGGCAGCCATTTTTAGCTCGACTATTCGAAGAATAGTTGGAGCTTATGTAGTCACCCCGGCGTCGGCATCACCGTCACGCCTTGGTTAAGGTTTTTAGTCAAGCTTGTATATGGAATACTCCTGGCCCTACACCCACCATACTTGGACAACTTCATCTCCTAGTGATGTACATCAACAACCCATGACCTATATTTGACCTTGACCTACATTTAACCTTGAATTACTTAGTTAAAATTCCCTTTGGTTAAGGTTTTTAGTCAACCTTGGTTAAGGTTTTTAGTCAAGCTTGTACATGGAATACTATTGTGCATACAGACACCATGCTTGGACATCCTTTTCTCATAGGGATGTACATTAATAACCCCTGATCTATATTTGACCTTGACCTACATTTCCTCTTGAATTACTTAGTTAATTCCCCTTGGTTAAGGTTTTTAGTCAAGCTTGTAGATGGAATACTCCTGGCCCTACACCAACCATACTTGGACAACTTCATCTCCTGGTGATGTACATCAACAACCCCTGACCTATATTTGACTTTCACCTACATTTAACCTTAAATTACTTAGTTAATTCCCCTTGGTTACGGTTTTTAGTCAACCTTAGTTAAGGTTTTTAGTCAAGCTTGTACATGGAATACTATTGTGTATACAGACACCATACTTGGACAACCCTTTCTCATAGGGATGTACATCAATAACCCCTGATCTATATTTGACCTTGACCTACATTTCCTCTTGAATTACTTTAGTCAACCTTGGTTAAGGTTTTTAGTTAACCTTGGTTAAAGTTTTTATGCAGGCCGCGGCCACCTTGTTTGTCAAGCTATGTGTACATCGATAACCCTCGTAGTCGAGTTATGCTGTTCTCCTACAGCTCTTGTTATGCAGGCCACGGCCACCTTCTTTGTCAAGCTATGTGTACATCGACAACCCTCGTAGTCGAGCTATGCTGTTCTCCTACAGCTCTTGTTAATTTTCACACTCTGTATCTTTGTCCACACAATAACTCAAGTTCTACTTGACCTATCATAACCAAATTCGGTATACATGTTTATTACGGCAAAACAAAGAAGGCTATTGATTTTTAAACATTTCCGATGACGTATCTCCCATTGGCGGCCATTTTTAGCTCGCCTGCAAAAAGTGCAGAAGAGCTTATGGCATACCCCCGGCGGCGTCGGCGTCCACAAACTTAACGTTGGATGACCTCAGATGACCCTCTATCATGCTGTAGCAAATCCATGACCCAATACCAAGGTCAAGGTCACATTCATAAACTTAACGTTGGGGTACATGTCTTATAACATCTGTTTCCTTTCATGGAACGCCTTGATATTTCATACATGCATTCATCTGATGATACTCTATCGTGCTATAGCAAATCCATGACCCACCGCCCATCCCTTACGTCAAGGTCACAAACTTAGCACATTCTTAAACTTAACAGTGGGGTAAATGTCTTATAACTTATGTTTCCTTTCATGGAACACCTTGTTATTTCATATATGCATTCCTCAGATGACCCTCTATCATGCTGTAGCAAATCAATGACCCACCACCTAGCCCTTACCCCAAGGTCAAGGTCACAAACTTAGCACATTCATAAACTTAAC
Organism: Conchocele bisecta; assembly: GCA_029237695.1. NCBI lineage: Eukaryota > Metazoa > Mollusca > Bivalvia > Lucinida > Thyasiridae > Conchocele > Conchocele bisecta. The sequence continues at coordinate 89,206,647 of CM055269.1, forward strand.
GTTGGGGTAAATGTCTTATAACATCTGTTTTCTTTCATGGAACGCCTTGATATTTCATACTTTAATTCATCTGATGATACTTTATCGTGCTATCGCAAATTCATGACCCACCACCCATCCCTTAACCCAAGGTCAAGGTCACAAACTTAGCACATTCATAAACTTAACGTTGGGCTAAATGTCTTATTACATCTATTTCCTTTCATGGAACGCCTTGATATTTCATACATGCATTCCTCAGATGACCCTCTATCATGCTGTAGCAAATCCACGACCCACCACCCAACCCTTACCCCAAGGTCAAGGTCACAAACATAGCATGTTCATAAACTTAACGTTGCAAACATCTGTTTCCTTTCATGGAACGCCTTGATATTTCATACATGCATTCCTCAGATGACCCTCTATCATGCTGTAGCAAACACACAACCACCACCCAACCCTTACCCCAAGGTCAAGGTCACAAACTTAGCATGTTTATAAACTTAACATTGGGGTAAATGTTGTGTAACTTCTGTTTCTTTACAGGGAACGCCTTCATATTTCATACATGCATTCATCTGATGATACTCTATCATGCTATAGCAAATCCATGACCCACTCCCACCCATTACCCCAAGGTCATGGTCACAAACTTAGCACATTCATAAACTTAACGTTGGGGTAAATGTCTTATAACATCTGTTTCCTTTCATGGAACACCTTGATATTTCATACATGCATGCATCTGATGATACCCTATCGTGCTATAGTAAATCCATGACACACCGCCCACCCCTTACCCCAAGGTCAAGGTCACAAACTTAGCACATTCATAAACTTAAACGTTGGGGTAAATGTTTTATAACATCTGTTTCCTTTCATGGAACGCCTTGATATTTCATACATGCATTCCTCTGTGAAACTTCTGTTTCTTTACAGGGAACACTTTGATATTTCATACATGCATTCATCTGATGATCCTCTATTGTGCTACAGCAAATCCATGACCCACCCCACCCCTTTCCCCAAGATCAACATCATAAAATTAACGTTGGAGTAAATGTCTTTTTATAACTTCTGTTTCTTTACAGGGAACGCCTTGGTATTTCATACATGCATTCATCTGATGATACTCTATCATGGTGTAGCAAATCCATGACCCACCCACCCACCCCTTTACCCAAGGTCAAGGTCACAAACTTAGCACATTCATAAACTTAACGTTGGGGTAAATGTCTTATAACATCTGTTTCTTTTCATGGAACGCCTTGATATTTCAAACATGCATTCATCTGATGATACTCTATCATGCTATAGCAAATCCATGACCCACTGCCCACCCCTTCCAGGGTCAAGGTCACAAACTTAGCACATTCATAAACTTAACGTTGGGGTAAATGTCTTATAACATCTGTTTTCTTTCATGGAACGCCTTGATATTTCATACATGCATTCCTCAGATGACTCTATCATGCTGTAGCAAATCCATGACCCACCACCCAACCGTTACCCCAAGGTCAAGGTCACAAACTTAGCATGTTCATAAACTTAACGTTGGGGTAAATGCATTCATCTGATGATCCTCTATTGTGCTACAGCAAATCCATGACCCACCCCTACCCCTTTCCCCAAGATCAACATCATAACCTTAACGTTGGAGTAAATGTCTTTTTATAACTTCTGTTTCTTTACAGGGAACGCCTTGATATTTCATACATGCATTCATCTGCTGATCCTCTATTGTGCTACAGCAAATCCATGACCCACCCACCCCACCCCTTTCCCTAAGGTCAAGGTCACACACTTGGCACATTCATACATGCATTCCGCATGTGAATAGCTATCATGCTGTAGAAAATCACCAACTTAGTGCGTTCATAAACTTATCGTTGGGTTAAATTTTGTTTTACTTCTGTTTTCAGGGAGCGCATTTATATTTCATACATGCATTCATCTTAATATGCTATATCATGCTATAGCAAATCCACGACCCACCTTCCACCGCTTCGTTGTCTTCTGACAACTCTTGTTAAATTTGGCACTCTGTATCCTTGTCCACGCAATAACTCAAGTTATACTTGACCGAGCCGAACCAAATTTGGTTTACATGTTTATCACGTCAAGATGAGTTATCTCCCCATGTTGACAGGCCTTGCCTCGACGGGCGTATATTGTGACCTTCGGCACTCTTGTTAAAATATTGATTTTATTTCAATGTGGACCGATTTTCAAAATCTAACTTTTGTTTTCTTAGTTACATCTTTTTCAAGCTATCTCGCCAGGTTTCGGAGTCAATTTCCAAAATGTTTCGTTTTTATGTCTTCAAACTAACCTGAATGGTTGCAAACTGATAGGTTGCTATGAAATCGTCCTAATAATAAAAATCTGCCTACTCTAATCACTCAAATAACCCACCATAGACCATTCCGCTCTACCCACAGCCAATTGGCTAGTCCGCTATTTAAACTCTTCCTATTATTTTAGGACGCTATCAAGAGTGCAGGTATATTTGTCTCTCTCTTTATTTCGTGCTTATTTTGAATTTCTGCCGTGTATTGTGTCGTTTTGTCATTATATTTTCGTTCAATACATATTATTATCACTCTTGTGGTGTTACGTGATTATTCTCCATTGCATTTTTTGGGGTTTTTCACGGTGTTTTACTTGTGTCACATATTTTCGCGTGTACGCGATTCGTACCCTAACGGGTTCGTCCCAAATTGGATTCGCTCCCGTGACACATTTTTTGTAGCGTTTTAGCGTTCTTCTATCAGGTTTTGTATACAATACTTGTTAGAATGCCGCAATCACGCGCTGCGTGTGGACACATGACTTCTCCTTGGGATACCCATACGGACAGGTGCTTTGCCTGTTGCGGGTGTTGCAAAGAGAGGCCATGTGATTTGTCCGTCCGTTGGACGGATTCGACGTGGGCAAGGCTGGGTCTAGTAGGTCCCATACCTCACGTCTGAAGAAGACTGTGTCCGAGTCTCAGCTCTTGGGAGCAGTGGAACCGTCCGAGGTTTCGGAGGTTGTATTAAGTGATAGGCCGGTGATCCATACAGGGGATACCGGGCTGCTGGGGCCGGTGCCTGATCTCATATCACCCGGTTCGCAGAGAGCTATACCTATCACAGGGGTGTTTCGGCCGGTTCTTGATATTATATCACCCGGTTTGAAGCTGACCCAGCCTCTCTCAGTAGAGGCGCCCGGCACCGGGCACCGGTCACCGGGCACCGGGCATCGGTCATCAACCGGGCACCGGTCATCAGGGACCGGGCACCGGGCACCGGGCACCGGTTATGTCACCGGGCACCGGGCACCGGTGGGCACCGGGCACCGGGCACCGGGCACCGGTTATGTCACCGGGCACCGGGCATTATGTCACCGGGCATTATGTCACTGGGCACCGGGCACCGGGCACCTGGCACCGGTTAGGCTACCGGGCACCGGTCATACACCTGGCACCGGGCACCAGACTCTCCTTGGACAGCCTGCTGCTTCCGGTAGGAAGACGTTCTTGTCTTCGGTTGGTCTTCGTTCTACGTGTTCACGTAAGTCGAGGAGTCGATCTCGTCGTAGGTCAGGATTGGGTTAGCTCTTCGATTTCGGGTTCGGAGTTTAGATCTTGTTCTTCCTTTTCCTCGAGGTCATTCTCAGGTTTTGGAACAGGTTCATCTAGATCTCGTTCTCCTGTTCGTCGTAGGAGACGGTTGTATAGGGCTTCTACATGTAGTACTAGCTTCGGCAGTACTATACTATTTGGAACGATACAGTACAGTTCTGTTGAATCAGTTTCCACTATGTGGTAGATGACTGCCAGTCTAGGGTTGCTGCGGCAGGTGCTTATCACATTCACCTGGTCACAACGTACCCTAACTCTCGCAGGAGAGGTGCCGGTATTGTGTTACGGGCACCGGGCACCGGGCAGGCACCGGGTACCGGGCAGCCGGGGTAGCAACTATTTCTGACCGGGTGTTCGTGGTTTCGTATCCTGTGTACATATTGTGTTTTTGTATCCGGCTCCTCGAGATCTAGCTCTTCCGTTCTCGGAGGAGACGGTCGAGGTGGTATTGGACGCCGTGGTGCTTTGGCTCCGTACTTGTCTGGCCTGCTCTTTATTCGAGTGTATATGAGTTCGAATTCCCAGTCTATATTCAGGACTCGACACGCGATAGAGTTATGATGGTTCAGTTGGCTAAGATTCTGGAGTTCCTGTCTAAGTCCTAGTACTTAGTGGGTTTGTCGGCTCTTTCACAGCTGGTGGTTTTGCCAGTGGAGCCTCCCATAGGGGTACTTCCTCGGATGGCTGTTGTGAGGCTGATTCGGTGGTGGTGGATTTGCCGGAGTTGTCGTGGTTTCATTGCTCTCCTACAGTAGGGCTTCTTGTTACGTACATTGGGGAGCTTTAGGTAGGATTTGGCCACTGCGGGGTTCCTAGTGCTCAAACTTTGATCGCCACACTGGGGTCTAAGTTCTACATGCCCCTCTATGCGGTATGGTTTTTGAGATCTCCGTTTCTGGACAAGGACGCCGCAGCGTTTGGGATATCTTCGGCTCCTGGTCCTGGTTCGCGTTTGCGAAGGCATGGGTGTAGGCTGTTAAGTCGATTGTGGCTATGCCAACTTTCGATTTATGTTTGAATCAGTATGATTCATCGTCTCTGGACGCAGTGCTTCAGTCGGCGATTTGTGCCGCTAAGCTCTTGTCAACATGTCTTTGGAGTTTTCTATGGACATGCTCTTGTCCAGGTGAGACACAGTGATAGCCGGCTAGTTTTTTCTTGAACGGCCATAGTTTTGCTTCGTTCGCCTCTTTTTACCTCTGTTAATTGTGCGATCGAACGGCCAAAGGGCAGCTACGGTACCGATGGTCCCTCCTGCTGCTCCTTCTTGTCTACCTCCTGTGGGATCGTTTCCCCTGACGGGGGTATTTTCAAGGGTTTAGTAGAGTCTCTCTCTTGAAGTATAGTGGTCGGGACGTGGTCGGAGCGCCATTTGCCCGGTAGACTGGGTTGTTTCCATAGATCTGCGGGTCTCGTACTTCCACGTGCCCTTCCGCAGATGCTCTCGGAAGTTTAAGTTGTTTCCGAGTTTTGTGTCTTTTAGATCTAGAGTAGTCGTAGTTGGTTCCCACACAGGATTTTTCTTAGGTGGGAATTAGCTTATTGACCGATCATATCAGTCATCATAGTACCTTTGGACATGGTGCGTGGCATCTGTTTTAGTTTTGCCGGGTACTGGTCAGAGGTTCTCTGTCAGCTAGGTAATTTCTGCACTCCTGGAATTTCGGGGTGCAGAATAGGGGAAGGTTATGTTTGCGACCTCCAGTATTACTTACTAGGGCTATGGAGGCCGCACCCCGATCCTTTGGATCGGTCTCTGCCTAGGATCACCATCTTCCTACGTTGTATCAGATGGTGGGCAGTGGAGGTCTGGTTCCTACAGGGATTTCCCATAGTGTTACCTCCTCCTACTCGCTTTCTGTCCACAGACGCGTCGTGAGAAGGCTGGGGGGCTCATTGGAGCCCCTACATTGGTGTGTTGGTGGTCAGTGCAGGAAACTCAGGGACACATCAACATGTTTAGCTTTTGGCAGTGTTGCCGGGGTTGACAGCGGCGGATTCTGTTCTGCACGGACAGGTGGTTATGGTTTCTGCGGTCATCTCCGGTTCTGACGGAATGGCTTCTGCATCCGTTGGTGTCCAGTGCTATCTTGTCCGGATGGGGGTATCCATTTGTGGTTTTGTTGCGGCAAGGCTCAAACGTCGGTTTTATTTTTTTTCCACTGTTTGCGCCCACGTACCGATTCGGACTTTTCTATTTACTCGTTCCAGTATAACTTCGGACCCATGTACTGCATGTTGGACATTGCTAAGGAAGTGGATTTGAGATACCAACGGTTCGTGTTTATAAGATCGCATGTAATTCACTCAATTGTAATTATTATAAACAAGCGTCCGTTAATGATTATGGCATTTACGGATCGATTCATGTCAGGCATATAATTGGCTATTAACAAGAGTATTTTTGTGATTTCACGTCACACTGTCGTTAATTGGTTGACCACGGCTTACGTGGTCGGCTTTGACGGTATTCCGCGATTGTAACACGGTTACCGGCGGCATGTTTTGATCACTTTGTATGTGTGAAAAACTTACCTGTGCCAATTAAGTTTGACCAGACTTTACGACGCCCGCTGTTCAAATTGCATATCGACATTACAGTATAATGTGTATTAATTATACCATCGGCACTTGTTTTCCACATCGATATAAACGAAATGTCGACATTTCCGATATCGATATATCAGGTATGTAATGTATGAGTTATATAGCAGTTCGGCCGGGACCACTAGCGTATATCGACATAAGCAGGTATATCGATGTAAGCAATGTCGACATAACGCGTATCGACTGTATATACAACATGCGGTTGTCACTCCATCATTTCTGAAGCAATTGGGTATTTCAAAATGTTAATTGTGTTAAATAGAAGCACCACTACTGTTTACACATCAGCAGTTTCTCCTATGACCGAGATTTCTCCCTCAGATACTTTATCCCTTCTCACATGATCTGGAATCAGTTGTGGTTCGGGCCTCCCTCCGTCACGCCTGTCAGCGACAGTGGTTCACACTTTCTGTCCAGTCCGTGCGATGAAGCATTAGGTTCGGAAGAATTAGGACATCCGGTCCGACCGTAAAGTTTTTTATTACCAATTTTAAGCCAACGGGAGGTATCGCAATCCTTTGTCTTCCGTTGGATAGATAGGGCCATTACTTGAGTTTATTCTACAGTAAGTGGTTCTGCAGCTGAGTTGTTTAGGCCCTAAATTCACGAGGTGCATGTAGTCTCAACTTCTTTCTATGATCGCTCTCTGCACTGGCAGGAGATGCGTAACTGCCAACTGTTACGATTTTTCCGTATTTATTCCGGGAAATACGTTAGATAGACGGTAGTACGGATTACTATTAAAGTACGATTTTTGATCGGCGCGGGTATATCTGGATATTATTATTTCGTTTAAATACAATTCTGCCAATAATCCTATTGTTTTATTTACCGTTATCATTCTCGTCTAGGCGATTACCATTTGATATTCCAGCGCTCAGAGATATTGATTTATTCATCACGTAATTCGTATAATGTCTGATCTAAGCGTGCAGCCAACTTATTTGGGGATTGTTTTATCGGAAGAAGTTAGGACAACACTTCTGTTCATCTATGATTACAGCGAGACATGGCCCAATTTGGTCCTGTCACAGCGCGGTGATGTTTTTGCGTCTTGCAATCAGTGTTATTGTTGTTATTCGGGTGCTCATGGTAGCCGAAACTTGGGCCAAGGCTATATTTAACTTATTTTATGCATATAAGTGAGTACTGATTTGTGTTCCGGAATACATATGTGGTGTTCCGGAAAGTAACCCAACCCCCTTTTCTCTCCATGTTCCTCATGTGACCGACTGGGGTTGGGCATCTCAGGGAGATGTTTTATGAACTGGGTCCGTTAGTAGCAGCGGGTGCAGTTGTGGGTTTATCAGCCGGTAGCATCAAGTTTAGGAGGCTGTTTGGATCTACCTGTTCGCGATAGTCTGCGATTTTTTCTGTTTACCCGATTATTCGGTTTTTGTCTTTACAGTCCCAGTGGAATCCTGGGGTTGGTAAGTGTGACTCTCCGCTCGATGAACTTCACTTGCTTTTGTTGATGAACGGGGATTTGTGGTGATCTATGGTTCTTACGGTTCAATCACGCTGGCCCAGGAGGCATTGTTTTGTACATGTTTCAATTAGGGCGAGGCTACCTTTCTAGTTTGTAGCAGTTTGTTGCAAAAGGATAGTGTTTCACTTTGGGTTAATGATTCTATTCTCTTTGTCTACTATACATGGGTTTATAGGTATACAGTGGTCGACACTCGCAGTGTTCCGAGATCCGAGGATCCCTGTTTTGTAGGAGGAATCACTGCATTTTCAAGAAAATCCCATTCAACATTATGTAACAATAGGGATGTCCATGCTGCGGAATCCCTGGGCCAAAAGAAAATTAGTGTCAAACCCTGGTATAGGTTTTGATCTGGCTTTAGGGCCAGTTTAACTCCTCAGCACTTGCTTGTTAGGATGACCTTAGTGCTTAGGGCGTTTATTACTGTGTTCTCGATATGTACGAGTCATGTGTCGTCATGAGACTATGTATAGACTTTGAGTTTATCTCAGTTGAGTTATTGCGTGTGAAGTGCCGGGCGACTACATTTCGCCAGGGCTTCGTCTGGTAGCAGCAGCTATACCTTGAGTATCTCCGGCGTTCTAACCAAGTATAGCAGGTTGGAGTCTACGAGTCAGTCTACGAGACTAGCGTGGTGGTGCTTGTCTTTATCCACCTCTCTTCTACTTTCGTAGAAAAGGGGGGGGGGGGGGGGGGGCCCGCTTTGGGCTCCCCTATGATTCTAGGGTGAGACCATGTTTTATTACTATATAGGTAACACCCCAAGTTTGTACCTAGACCAAATATTTTTGTCTGTTTTGAGGGTTTTTAATCTGCCTTACCATTCCGGTCGAGTATGAGTAGTGAGAATACCTCCCACCATCACTACGAATTCTTGCAACCATTCAGGTTAGTTTGAAGACATAAAAATGGAAAATTATTTCTAATTTTAGTTTTTATTATTCTTACTCACCTGAATGGTAAGGTAGACCCTCTCCCGTCCCGCTTGATGGTTTTATCTTCTCCCTACTTAGTATACTTCAGGCTATTTTTATCTAGCAGTGTCATTTCCATATGGAAATGATTTACTTTTGAAGCTGTATACCTAACAATAATAGGAGAGTTTAAATAGCGGACTAGCCAATTGGCTGTGGGTAGAGCGGAATGGTCTATGGTGGGTTATTATTTGAGTGATTAGAGTAGGCAGATTTTTATTATTAGGACGATTTCATAGCAACCTATCAGTTTGCAACCATTCAGGTGAGTATGAATAATAAAAACTAAAATTAGAAATAATTTTCCATTTTTTTTATCCTTCAGGATAAAAAAATGAAAAGTTTTGGAAATTAACTCCCCATGTTAAATTCCCATAGGAAAATCGTTTTTTCGCAATAAAATCAATATTTAATGCAATTTCATCAAATAAAATTTTTGGGGAGGGTGACTTTTGTTATTGATGAAAAATTATTTTGTTTTAAATATTTTTTAGATTTAATGTGTTTAATGGCCAAATGTTCGTCGGCAGCAAAACGTGGATTACAAAATTGTTAAAATGATGTCATCATGTAATCCAAGATGGCCGCCATCTAAAAATACCACACATTCTTCAAAAATCTTCTTCTCAAGAACCACCAATCGGATTTTGACAAAACTTGGTAGCAATTATTTATGTACAATGCTCTTTCAAAGTTGTTAAAATGGTGACCCCGGGGTCAAAAATGGGACTGGCCCGTGGGGTCAAATTGAGGTAAAATTTTATTTTTGACCGAATATGGTCATGTCATATATCAAATCGAAGGTATCAATGAGGCGATCACACTGGTGCATTTTTTGTCGAAATTGGATGGTTATGTCATCCAAGATGGCCACCGAAAGGTAAAAAGGTCGTTCTTTTATTAGAGATTTCAAAATTCTTCTTCACATGAACCGCTTGGTCCATGGTAGCCAAACTTAAAAGTTATGGTCCATGGGTGAAGCCTTTTCAGATTTGTTAAAATGGAGGTCATCGCTAATCCAAGATGGCCGCCGTTTAAAAATAGCATAAATTCTTAAAAAAAATTCTTCTCATGAACCCCCAGCCGGATTTCAACGAAACTTGGTAGGAATGATCGATGTACAATGCTCTTTCAAAGTTGTTAAAATGGTGACCCCGGGGTCAAAAATGGGCGTGGCCCGTGGGGTCAAATTGGGGTCAAATTTTATTTTTGACCGAATATGGTCATGTCTATATCAAATCGAAGGTATCAAAGAGGTGATCGCTCTGGTACATTATTTGTCGAAATTGGATGGTCATGCCATCCAAGATGGCCGCCGAAAAGTCAAAAGGTTGTTCTTTTATTAGAGATTTCAAAATTCTTCTTCACACGAACCGCTTGGCCCATGGTGGCCAAACTTCACAGTTATGGTCCATGGGTGAAGCCTTTTCAGATTTGTTAAAACGGAGGTCGTCGCTAATCCAAGATGGCCGCCGTATAAATATATAGCACAAATTCTTAAAAAGTCTTCTCATGAACCGCCAGCCGGATTTCGACGAAACTTGGTAGGAATGATCGATGTACAATGCTCTTTCAAAGTTGTTAAAATGGTGACCCTGGGGTAAAAAATGGGCGTAGCCCGTGAGGTCGAATTGGGGTCAAATTTGATTTTTGACCGAATATGGTCATGTCTATATCAAATCAAAGGTATCAAAGAGGCGATCGCTCTGGTACATTTTTTGTTGAAATTGGCTGGTCATGTCATCTAATATGGCCACCGAAAGGTCAAAAGGTCGTTCTTTTATTAAAGATTTTGAAATTCTTTTTCACACGAACCGCTTGGCCCATGGTGGCCAAACTTCACAGTTATGGTCCATGGGTGAAGCCTTTTCAGATCCAAGATGGCCGCCATCTAAAAATAGCACAACTTCTTAAAAAATCTTCTTCTCATGAACCGCCAGCCGGATTTCGACGAAACTTGGTAAGAATGATCGACGTAGAATGCTCTTTCAAAGGTGTTAAAATGGTGACCCCGGAGTCAAAAATGGGCGTGGTCCGTGGGGTCAAATTTTATTTTTTGACCAAATATGCTCATGTCATATATCAAATTGAAGGTATCGATGAGGCGATTGCTCTGGTGCAATATTTGTCGGAATCTGATGATTATGTCATCCACAATGGCCTCCAAAAGGTCCATTTATTCGAGATTTTGAACGTCTTTTTCTCAGGAACCACATGGCCGATGCTGGCCAAACTTCATAGTAAGTTAAGATCCTTGGGTGAAGCATTTTCAAATTTGGTAAAATGAGAGTCATCGCTTTATCCAAGATGACTGCCATCTAAAAATAGCACAATTTTTTTAAAACACATATGAACTCAATGTCACATTCTCCTGTGGTGTTCATGGAGTCAGGTGAGCGAATTAGGGCCATCATGGCCCTCTCGTTTATTTGACCCCCGCGCCATCGACTTTTCTCTACTTATATATATAAATGTTGTGAAGAAAATGTAACTTGTACTTATATTGTAGGCCATCTTGGCAGCCATCTTGGCAGCCATCTTGGATATTTGAAAATTTCGACTTAGAATTATTGGAATTGTTAATATGTTGTACAGTGATATGCTGCCATATAATGAGCGAATGTGTTCATGATAATCAACTTTATGTGTTTAACTCTTTGCATGCTGACGGTGAAAATAACAGCCAAAAACATTTGAAATAATTTTCTTACATTCAAATCGCATCGTTATGACTCAATTATTTCATACGAGAACATTATGCGGCATCATTCGACCACTGAAACGTCACTGAATGAAGTTTTAAATCTGAATTGATCATGATACATTCTGTCAACGTCAATGCCTGATACAATTGGTTATCGATCACCTTGTATTCAGTCAACGCACAACTATGTGCCTAATCAAATGTGGCTGTGACTGAAGAAATGGGGCTTATGGGAATAGTGACCAGTTTAGCTCCTGATCAAATAGCACACTTTTGCAGCCTGCAATCAATGTTGCTTGTTAGAAGCATGGCAGGTGTTTCATTGAAGGTATGGTGAATCTGGATCTGGATCTACACTGGTAGTAAAACCCATAAACCCCATTTCTCTGTCACAGCCACAAATATTTACATGACATACTTGTTTCCTGTTTCAGAATAAAGGAAGTTGCGGCCTAATGCCGACTGACCAGTCTGTCCCATTGCTCAAGTTGGATTTTGGAAGCCCAATGAAAATTTCTATTGAAAGGTGTGATGTTAACCGTTTTAACCCTAAATACCTGGATTGGATTTTGATATGATAATTTTCCAACCTATCCACTCGGCACAAAATGGAAAATGGGGTGTGTTTTTTCTCCAAAAATATGAAAATTACTTGCAAAAAGTGCAGGTCCAGCACATGAGCCGGCCCATCAGGATCTACACTCTTTGAAAATACCGCTATAAAGGGCTGTAGTGTTGAAAGGGTTAACACATATACTCCCGTGTTCAATACAGGTCTCCAACATAGGGAGAACCTTTTGCAATAAGTTGGAGAATTTTTTACTACGGTATTAGATTCTTCCAATTTTTGTCGTGCCTGCTTTAGCAGAAAGTCTATAGTCGCCGCTTTTTTCATTGTCCGCGTCATCGTCGTCCGAAATGTCAAAAAGTTTGTGCAAGCTTCGTCATCATGATATAACTTTAATATTACAGTCGAACCTGTGTTAAAGACCACCTCTGAATAGCAATCACCTGGCTGTAAAGGCCACACTTTTGTTGTCCCAAAGGCACAATTACTATATAAATGACCCTGCAAATAAAGACCACCTGTGAACAAAGGCCAGATTTTTTACTTCCCATGGCTGGCCTTTATTCACAGGTTTGACTGTACTTGACGGATTGCTTCAATATTTGGACACTCAATACATGTAAGCAATTGGAACACACTCATGCCGCCAGTACATGACCATGACCATTTTGACCTTGACCATTTTGACCTTCACATGGTTGTGGAAACACATAGCCATTTTTTATGTCAAAAAGTTTCTTCAACCTTGACCTTTTTCGTATTTTAAACATGCACTTCTCGGACGGTTTTTGTGATGCTTACTTTAGCACATGCCCATTATCATGTTACAGTAAAATGCCTCGGCAGGCGCGATACCGCTTCCGTGGCGGAATTCTTGTTTTATGTCAAAAAGTTTCTTCAACCTTGACCTTTTTCGTGTTTTAAGCATACATTTCTCTGACGGTTTTTGTGATGCATACTTTAGCACATGCCCATTATCATGTTACGGTCAAATGCCTTGGCAGGCGCGACACGCTTCCGTGGTGGAATTCTTGTTTATGTCAAAAAATTTGTTCAACCTTGACCTTTTTCGTGTTTTAAGCATACACTTCTCTGACGGTTTTTGTGATGCTTACTTTAGCACATGCCATGATCATGATCCGTGGCGGAATTCTTGTATGTAATGAAAAATTTCTCCATCAACTCAAAATAGGGAGAAGTGGTACGATTTAGGAGGACAAAATCTCCGCAATCGCCCTGTCACTTGATACCTGATTCTCTAGGCACTCTTGTGGGAGACCAGTGAAATGTAACATCCCATGGTTATCCCCTCTCCAATAGCTTAGATTATGTTTCTGATACTCAATATGTGGACCGGAGACCTGGTTTGGCCCTCATGTTCGTCTTCACCTTTGTTGTATGTGAGAGTTGAATCTGGTTAAGGGAAGGGGCCAAGTTGCTTTGGTGTGGTATGGACCTGGTACCAGGTTGGGTTATTCTAATTTCAATATACATTTTTAGCTTGACTATTCAAAGAATAGTTAGAGCTTATGTAGTCACCCCGGCGTCGGCGTCACGTCACGCCTTGGTTAAGGTTTTTAGTCAAGCTTGTATATAGAATACTCCTGGCCCTACACCCACCATACTTGGACAACTTCATCTCCTAGTCATGTACATCAACAACCCCTGACCTATATTTCACTTGACCTACATTTAACCTTGAATTACTTAGTTAATTTCCCTTGGTTAAGGTTTTTAGTCAACCTTGGTTAAGGTTTTTAGTCAACCTTGGTTAAGGGTTTTAGTCAAGCTTGTACATGGAATACTATTGTGCATACAGACACCATACTTGGACAACCTTTTCTCATAGGGATGTACATCAATAACCCCTGATCTATATTTGACCTTGACCTACATTTCCTCTTGAATTACTTAGTTAATTCCCCTTCGTTAAGGTTTTTAGTCAAGCTTGTAGATGGAATACTCCTGGCCCTACACCAACCATACTTGGACAACTTTATCTCCTAGTGATGTACATAAACAACCCCGGACCTATATTTGACCTTGACCTACATTTAACCTTGAATTACTCCGTTAATTCCCCTTGGTTAAGCTTTTTAGTCAACCTTGGTTAAGGTTTTTAGTCAAGCTTGTACATGGAATACTATTGTGCATACAGACACCATACTTGGACAACCTTTTATCATAGGGGTGTACATCAATAACCCCTGATCTATATTTGACCTTGACCTACATTTCCTCTTCAATTACTTAGTTAATTCCCCTTGATTAAGGTTTTTAGTCAACCTTGGTTAAGGTTTTTAGTCAAGCTTGTAGATGGAATACTATTGTGCATATAGACACCATACTTGGATAACTTTTTCTCATAGGGATGTACATCAATAACCCCTGACCTATATTTTACCTTCACCTACATTTAACCTTGAATTACTTAGTTATTTCCCCTTGGTTAAGGTATGTACTCAAACTTGGTTAGAGGTACATGCCCACGCAGTAGGCATAAAATGTTCTTTATAGGAATTAAATAAGTGTATAATTATGTCACTATTCCACCAGTTCTAAAATTACGAGTGCCTGCTATACAAATATAATCATTTATTAATTATCAATTTACTGTTAGCGACGCGCGGCAGTAACAGTCTATTTTGATAATGTGCGGGGACGACGACTTTCACTTCACAGCTTGCGGTGTATACTATGCGCAGTATACTACGCGCGCCAGTAGGCTTCCCAATATGTAAACAAGAATATCGAAACGTCCAGGACGGAACTTGTATGAAACAGCGTCGGCCAAAAAAAAGGCAGTACAGAGAGAGAGTGGTTAATATTGGCGACCAGATCACCAAATGGAAAGAGTTACGTGGAGATTTAGATTTGGACTCGAACAGAGATTTTTCTTCTCAACTTCCGATACTTCACTGCGCATGTCAAAGATGTGATATGATTGACCGTGTCACATGACGCATGTTGGTAAAAATAGCATGAGGTCGGAAAATTCCCTTTCTGGTCGCGGCATATAAAATGCGATTTAACACCAATTAACACGCACCGTAATTAAAAATAACTCATTAGTGGGTAGACAAATGGCTCATATAAGGCATGACAGAAAATGAAAAGTAGTAGTACAGTGTAACCTGCTGCGTGGGCATGTACCTTTAAGGTTTATAGTCAAGCTTGTATATGGAGTACTCCTGGGCCTACAGCAACCATACTTGGACAACTTCATCTCCTAGTGATGTACATCAATAATCCCTGATCTATATGTGACCTTGACCTACTTTGTCCCTTGGATTACTTAGTTATTTCCCCTTGGTTAAGGTTTTTAGTCAAGCTTGTATATGGAATACTCCTGGGCCTGCAGCAACCATACTTGGAAAACTTCATCTCCTAATGATGTACATCAATAACCCCTGACCTATATCTGACATTGACCTACATTTAACCATGAATTACTTAGTTAATTTTCCTTGGTTAAGGTTTTTAGCTGGACTATTCAAAGAATAAGTAGAGCTTATGTTGTCACCCCGGCGTCGGCATCACCGTCACTCGTTAATTCCCCTTGGTTAAGGTTTTTAATCAACCTTGGTTAAGGTTTTTAGTCAAGCTTGTATATGCAATACTACTGGCCCTACACCCACCATACTTGGACAACTTCATCTCCTAGTGATGCACATCAATAACCCCTGATCTATATTTGACCTTCACCTACATTTCCTCTTGAATTACTTAGTTAATTCCCCTTGGTTAAGGTTTTTTAGTCAACCTTGGTTAAGGTTTTTAGTCAAGCTGTACATGGAAACACTATTGTGCATACAGACTTGGACAACCTTTTCTCATAGGGATGTACATCAATAACCCCTGATCTATATTTGACCTTCACCTACATTTCCTCTTGAATTACTTACTTAATTCCCCTTGGTTAAGGTTAATTTTTAGTCAAGCTTGTATATGGAATACTACTGGCCCTACACCCACCATACTTGGACAACTTCATCTCCTAGTGATGTACATCAACAACCCCTGATCTATATTTGACCTTCACCTACATTTCCTCTTGAATTACTTACTTAATTCCCCTTGGTTAACGTTTTTTAGTCAAGCTTGGTTAAGGTTTTTAGTCAAGCTGGTACATGGAATACTATTGTGCATACAGACACCATACTTGGACAACCTTTTCTCATAGGGATGTACATCAATAACCCCTGATCTATATTTGACCTTCACCTACATTTCCTCTTCAATTACTTAGTTAATTTCCCCTTGGTTATGGTTTTTAGTCAAGCTTGTATATGGAATACTACTGGCCCTACACCCACCATACTTGGACAACTTCATCTCCTAGTGATGTGCATCAATAACCCCTGACCTATATTTGACCTTCACCTACATTTCCTCTTGAATTACTTACTTAATTCCCATTGGTTAAGGTTTTTAGTCAACCTGGGTTAAGGTTTTTAATCAAGCTTGTACATGGAATACTATTGTGCATCCAGACACCATACTTGGATAACGTTTTCTCATAAGGATGTACATCAATAACCCCTGACCTTTATTTTACCTTCACCTACATTTAACCTTGAATTACTTGGTTAATGTTTATAGTCAAGCTTGTATATGGAATACTCCTGGGCCTACATTAACCATACTTGGACAACTTCATCTCCTAGTGATGTACATCAATAATCCCTGACCTATATTTGACCTTGACCTACTTTTATCCTTGGATTACTTAGTTATTTCCCCTTGATTACGGTTTTTAGTCAAGCTTGTATATGGAATACTCCTGGGCCTACAGAAAACCATACTTGGAAAACTTCATCTCCTAGTGATGTACATCAACAACCCCTGACCTATATCTGACATTGACCTACATTTAACCTTGAATTACTTACTTAATTTCCCTTGGTTAAGGTTTTTAGTCAACCTTGGTTAAGGTTTTTATGCAGGCCGCAGCCACCTTCTTTGTCAAGCTATGTGTACATCGACAACCCTCGTAGTCGAGCTATGCTGTTCTCCTACAGCTCTTGTTATGTGGGCTGCGGCCACCTTCTTTGTCAAGCTATGTGTACATCGACAACCTCGTAGTCGAGCTATGCTCTTGTTTTCGTTGTAAATAGTCTGTTCTGATTTTGGGATTTCCCCCCAATGTAGCAGGTTGATTACGGGATCTAACCCGTTGGCCCGGCCTTAAATGACCTTAGCTGTTGATATGCCATTAAAAATCAACTTTTGAACAAACAACAAACACACATTAAGAAGTTCGCCGGGGTTTCTCATTTCTGTCGCAACTTCTATATCCCTTGATGAATTACTTTAATATTTCAATACATCATACTTGTGGACAAATGCCACACATCCATGCTGCCCTTAATATGACTTTGACCTTCACAAATCTGAACTCATGTGGCCCCCATGCCGAGGTTAAGGTCAACTTACTTTGAAATTTGCATTCATGTTTTTGTAAAATTAGCGTTAATGTTTTTAAGTACCAACGTGATTTGAAACTTCATATACCTCTTTATCATCATCCTCATTTTCATTGTATAGCTCACCCATGCGGCCCCAATTACTTTGAATTTTGCGTTCAAGTTTCATGTAAAATCTGCATTGAAGTTTTTGAGTACCAAATATCTCCACAACCCTAAGTCTGATGGGACTTGAAACTTTGCATACCTCTTTATCATCATCCATATGTTCATTCTATAGCTCACCCTTGCGGCCCCCATGCCCATGGTCAAGGTCAAATTACTTAATTTACATTAATTTTTTTGGTTATATCAGCTTTAAAGTTTTTAAGTGCCCAATATCCTCACAACCCTAAGTCGAAATGACTTGAAACTTCACATACCTCTTTATCATCATCCAATCCATATTCTCATTCTTTAGTCCACCCATGTGGCCCCCATGCCCAAGATCAAGGTCAAATTACTTTGAAATTTGTGTTAAAAAAGTTTTTTGTAAACCTGCGTTAAAGTTTTTAAAAACTCACAATATCCACAACCCTATCATTCTATAGCCCACCCATATGGCTCCCATGCCGAAGGTCAATGTCAAATTACTTTGAATTTTGCATTTTTGGTGTGTAAAATCTGCGTTAAAGTTTTAAGTACTTACTGTCTCCACAATCCTAAGTCCAATCGACTTGAAACTTCAAATACCTCTTTATAATCATGCATAATTTCATTCTATAGCCCATCTTTGCGGCCCCCATGTCCGAGGTCAAGGTCAAATTTGCTGTAAAGTATTTTTTAGAGTTTTTAATAAGTACTCCATATCTCCACAACCCTAAATCCAATGACTTCACATACCTCTTTATCATTATTCATATTTCCAGTCTATCGACCATCCATGCGAACCCAATGCCCAAGGTCAAGGTCAAATTACTTTGAATTTTGTGTTATTTTTTAGCTCACCTGAGCGAAGCTCACCTGAGCGAAGCTTGTGAGCTATTGTTACCGCAATGTGTCCGTCGTCCGTCGTCGTCGTCCGTGAACATTTTCAAACGTCTTCTCCTCGGTAACCATTGGGCCTATAGTCACCAAACTTCATGGTCGTGGTAGGGGGATTACAAAATCCAAGATAACCACCGCCTAAAAATAGCATAAATTCTTTAAAAAATCTTCTTCTCATGAACCGCTAGCCGGATTTTGACAAAACTTGGTAGGAATGATCGATGTACAATGCTCTTTCAAAGTTGTGAAAATGTCAAAATCGGATGACTATGTCATCCAAGATGGCCGCCGAAAGGTGAAAAGGTTGTTCTTTTATTAGAGATTTCAAAATTCTTCTTCACATGACCTAAAAGTTATGGTCCATGGTTGAAGCCTTTTCAGATTTGTTAAAATGGAGGTCATCGCTAATCCAAGATGGCCACCGTCTGAAAATAGTATAAATTCTTAAAAAATCTTCTTCTCATGAACCGCTAGCCGGATTTCGACGAAACTTGGTAGGAATGATCGATGTACAATGCTCTTTCAAAGTTGTGAAAATGGTGACCCCGGGGTCAAAAATGGGCGTGGCCCGTGAGGTCAAATTTTATTTTTGACTGAATATGCTCATGTCATATATCAAATTGAAGGTATCGATGAGGCGATTGCTCTGGTGCAATATTTGTCGGAATTGGATGATTATGTCATCCATGATGGCCGCCAAAAGGTCCATTTATTCAAGATTTTGAACGTCTTTTTCTCAGGAACCACATAGCCGATGCTGGCCAAACTTCATAGTAAGTTAAGATCCTTGGGTGAAGCATTTTCAGATTTGGTAAAATGAGAGTCATCTCTTAATCCAAGATGACCGCCATCTAAAAATAGCACAATTTTTTTTAAAACACATATGAACTCAATGTCACATTCTCCTCTGGTGTTTATGGAGTCAGGTGAGCGGATTAGGGCCATCATGGCCCTCTTGTTTATTGTTATTTTTTTTGTGTCAAATCTGCGTTAAAATGTTTAAGTACCAAATATCTCTACAATCCGATTGCTCTCACAAGATACATACATACTGGGACCATCAAGTACTGATATGCTTGCCGCGGCCATCTGGTTTCTCTATCTACACGTGGGTGGTAGGTGGGACCTGGTTTGGCCCTCACATACGGCTTTGGCATTTTGTATGTGACAGTTGAATCTGGTTATACCCCTTATGTGAGTATTACGATGTTCGTAATCCTATTTTAGGGGAAGGGGCCAAGTGACTTGGTGTGGTATGGACCTGGCACAAGGTCAGGTTATTCTAATTTCAGGGCTGAATATATTTTTTCTCGGTGTAAATATTCTGTTCTGATTTTGGGATTTTCCCCCCAATGCAGCAGGTTAAAACGGGATCGAACCCGTTTGCCTGGCCTTGCATGACCTTAGCTGTTGATAGGCCATTAAACACCAATAAACAAACAAACAGCTATCTACACTGTTTGCAAACACCACTATAGAGGTATGTTGTGTTGAAAAGGTTAAGAATTTACTTGTAACTTTCATATGTCAGTAGGTCATATAACGGTCATATAATATGACCTACTGACATAGATCTGAATGTTGGAACTAAATTTATAATTATATCGTTGCTTTCAGATGTCAGTAGGTCACATATCTTCTATGCAAACGCCACCAGGCAACCCAAACTTTGTGGAATTAGATCCGAAGTACTCGTGTAAAGTATGCCATCATGTTCTCCGGGATGTGATGCAGACCTCGTGCGGGCACCGGGTCTGTGAATCGTGTGTGCCCACCCTGTTTGAGGGCAAGCTCGAGCCTGTACCCTGTCCGGCCGGTGAAGAGGACTGCTTGGCTTTGTTTAGAAATCAGGTAATACTGCACAGTTTGTTGCCGGGCTCATGTGAGCTATTGTTACCGCAATGTGTCCGTCGTCCGTCCGTGAACATTTTCAAACGTCTTCTCCTTGGTAACCATTGGACCTATAGTCACCAAACTTCATGGTCATGGTCCTTAGGTAGGGGATTACAAAATTGTTAAAATGACGTCATTACGTAATCCAAGATGGCCACCGTCTAAAAATAGCACAAATTCTTAAAAAATCTTCTTCTCATGAACCGCCAGCCGGATTTCGACGAAACTTGGTAGGAATGATCGATGTACAATGCTCTTTCAAAGTTGTTAAAATGGTGACCCCGGGGTTAAAAATGGGCGTGGCCCATGGGTTCAAATTGGGGTCAAATTTTATTTTTGACTGAATATGGTCATGTCTATATCAAATCGAAGGTATCAAAGAGGCGATCGCTCTGGTACATATTTTGTCGAAATTGGATGGTCATGTCATCCAAAATGGCCACCGAAAGGTTAAAAGGTCGTTCTTTTATTAGAGATTTCAAAATTCTTCTTCACACGAACCGCTTGAATGTCTTAAAAAATCTCTTCTTAAAAATCTCTTCTTATCGTGAACCGCCAGCTGGATTTCGACGAAACTTGGTAGGAATGATCGACGTAGAATGCTCTTTCAAAGGTGTTAAAATGGTGACCCCGGGGTCAAAAATGGGCGTGGCCCGTGTGGTCAAATTTTATTTTTTACCAAATATGCACATGTCATATATCAAATTGAAGGTATCGATGAGGCGATTGCTCTGGTGCAATATTTGTCGGAATCGGATGATTATGTCATCCATGATGGCCTCCAAAAGGTCCATTTATTCGAGATTTTGAACGTCTTTTTCTCAGGAACCACATGGCCGATGCTGGCCAAACTTCATAGTAAGTTAAGATCCTTGGGTGAAGCATTTTCAGATTTGGTAAAATGAGAGTCATCGCTTAATCCAAGATGACCGCCATCTAAAAATAGCACAATTTTTTTAAAACACATGAACTCGATGTCACATTCTCCTCTGGTGTTCATGGAGTCAGGTGAGCAAATTAGGGCCATCATGGCCCTCTTGTTTTGTGTTTTGTCCATTTCTCTGTTTGAGGGTTCAGCGCAATATGGTTGTAACTCACTTTTTTCAAAATGGACTTTTTTGCATTTTCTAGTGTAGTTTCTAGTAATACAGCATGTGTACAAAGATTAGAATTGAATTCCAACATTTAAGGCTATAAATGGTCATGTGGCATAAGGTCGTAACTCAAAATCGCCAAATAATCTCAGCGCAACACGGTCGTAACTCAAATTACATGTGCAACGTATTTGTGCTGCATTTTATACAGAATTGTGGTGGATCTAGAGAAATATTTGTAAATAATTGTGGACTTGTATTTAGTAAAAATATGATATTACATTTAAAAACAATTGCAAGTTTGGAGAAAAAATATAATCTCTGAATGCAAAAATAATTTCAGCGCAATACGGTCGTAACTCCAGTTATTTGTACAACAGTTTTGTGCTGCACTTTATACAATATTGTTGTAGCTATGCAATGATATTTTGATATATAAATAAAGATCAAGTTGTAGTTTGTCAGAAAATAATATTACATTTAAAATTGACCTTTTTTTATTAAAAAATATGAAATTGAAAATAATGTTTAACTGACAAAAGTTCAGCGCAATACGGTCGGAAAAAATAATATTCACTTGTCTTTTCTTGGCATTTTCCATTTTATTTTACATTAATAAACATGACGCCATGAGCACATGTAATATAAATTAATTTCAATATTTAATGCTAAAAATTATCATGCTGCATATAGCTGTAACATTTAAAAATACTTATAAAATTAAAAAAATGTTTCGCTGTCAAAGCCAAATAAGTTCAGCCAAAACATTTATATTTTTTTTTTGTAATTTAATTTAATTTTTCAATATAAATTGCAAATAAAGGGGGAAATGAGTGGTACAGTATATAGTTGAAAATGAGGTTGACCTCATGGTCAGGTAAATAGATTTAAACATTATTTTGATAATCTTAAATGCAACCTGAAAGGATTATGCCTAGTACGGAATTTGTACGTACATGTACCGATTTATGAAAATGTGCAAATTGTTCAAATTTTCGCATTCAATTCTATGACTTGTTTCTAATCTCAGGCAGTATTATATTAGTGTGTGTATCTTATAATAGATACTTCCAATTCAATTGGAGGAGACTGTCACATTGTAAGTCCAAAAAAATCACTTAATTGTGTCACTGGTAGGTGTGATTTCACTGGCCGTAGCTGCACTGACAGTTTCCTGCCAACGTTTTACCAGCTCCTGTGCTGCCCATACAATAGAACTGTCATATTTTCTAATAAATCTTTACTTATAGAGATCAGACATTCATGAATGAATTAAGTCACTTAAACATGATTAAAATAGTCTGCGTTGTTTGTTTCAGATCCATATTTTATGATTTCCCAGCCTATTTCGCTTATAATGGTTATTTTTTCGTCATATCTCTTGAACAATAAACATGAGACAGCCATTATTATAATATCAAAGCATATATTATATGGTCATAAATGGTGTTGCAAAAATAAGAATGCAATGTTACAGAGTACCTGAAGTATGTGAGTAGTTTGGCGTGGAAGTCTAAAATTACTAGACTTAAGTACATGTATGTGCCAGCGACTTTATCATGGTCTTATAAAGCAGCTAATTCTGTGTTGTAGAATTGTTGACTGATGACATCATGAAAAACCATTGTTAATTCAAACATGGCACAAGTTACACATGATGCAGATCACATGAATGGATATTTCAAAATACATACTCCCTTAATTTCTAAAATCTATTATGTTTCCAGTGTAATTGACTATTACATTGTTTTATTAGACACTTTATACTAACCTATAATTTCTAGTGACAGAAATCATGGAAAATATATCTTCAATACACAATAATGTAAAAATGATTATATAATTTAATTCCAATATTCAAGGCTAAACATGGATGGTGTCATTTAAAATTATTAGGAGTTAAAAGCGAGAAAGTCAAATAATTTCTGATGTAACTTGAGATAAAATTGTATTTTTCCAAAACTAATCTGTAATTTTTAAGCTTGAAGTAAATAATAATGCATGCATTTTTATAAATTGCTATGATTATGGTTAAAGGCACTAGGTATCAGATATGCACAGAAACAGATTCATAAAAAATTATTATCAAATGATATGGTGTAATTGGTAAACATTATGTGCAGAACATCACACGAAAAACAACACATTGAGTATCTGAAACATCATCTGAGACACAGCACCTTTAATAACTGTACACATTATTACTGATGATGGGTGTCTGTTAACACCAGGAATGGCTCAATATAATTAAATAGTTTTTCAGTAGTTTCAAGTTGAAATAAAAAAATACTTTTGATTTCAATAACAGAACAGCCCATTATCAATTATTTTTTACAATATCTTTATGACAATTAAATATGTAAATGTAGGTCAAGGTCATGATAATGTAATTATGTAAAGTGTATATCTGCAGCGCATAAATAAGCAGTACTACATGTAGTTGCATCTGTGTACGTACGGGTATTAGTGAAAAACTTTAAATTCAGACATGTACACACGACACATGCTTCAATGAGCTAATAAAGCTGACCACTGAAGGTCAAGGTCATGACCTTGATGATAATAACATGTTATGCTCAGAAAAGAAAATACATCAAGGATATTTTCACTCATTGCAAGTAAATTCCTGAAGCTGAAATAAAAATATCAAGTTTTACAACAGATTTTTAAAAATTTATTCAGAGTTACGACCGTATTGCGCTGAACTAATGCAGCATTTTGGCTGTGATTTTCAGCGCAATACGGTCGTAACTCAAATATTTGCTAATATCACATTTTTATTTAATTGAAAACAAATTTCATAAGGTTATTTATTTTTCATGTGTGTTATTACAGAATATAAGTGAAAATGGTACATAACTGAGTGTAATTGTTAGTTTTGGAAATATTTTTGGCTCTCCTGAACATTTTACAAAAAGTGAGTTACGACCGTATTGCGCTGAACCCTCGTGTTACTGTACCACATATAACCACCATACAACGGGTGCCCACCACATACCACTATTCAACATGTGACCTTTTTTTTTTTTACCGTGACCTATTTTTTCTGCGTAATCGACGTAGCCAGTTTCAATGTTAAGTTTTCGTGTTTAGGTCCATTTCTCTGTTACTGTACCACCTAGGACCACCGTACTTGCACAACTTCATAAACAACGGTGCCCACCACATACCACTATCCAACATGTGACCTTTTTTATATTGACGTATTTTTTCCGTGTCAACGACATAGCAGCAATTTTCAACATTATGTTTGCTTATGGCATACCCTTGGCGTCGTAGGCGTCCGTCTGTCTGTCCATCCGAGCTTACAAATGGATACATATGTGGCTAGGAGAACAATAGGTTATGTAATATTCTATTGTTCTTTGATTTTATGTGGCTGAAAATGGATTTATGTGGCTACAGAACAATAGGGATGAACAAAGGAAAAGGTTAGGTTAGTCACATAAGTATCCATTTGTAGGAACTGCTTGGATTTTCTTCACATTTCACACACGCATTGCTCCAAGGGTCCTCTACTGAGCTGTGGCAAATCCACGTCCGTGCCGCCCCTTCTAAGCCCAGGGTCAAGGTCACATACTTTGTGCATCTCGAAACCTTAACGCTCGGACGCTCGGGTAAATGGCCTATATATTTTGTTTCCTTGCTTGGATTTGCTTCATATTTCCCACACGCATTGCTCCAAGGGTCCTCTACTGCGCTGTGGCAAATACACGTCCATGCCGCCCCTTCTAAGCCCAGGGTCAAGCTCACATACTTTGTGCATCCCGAAACCTTAACGCTCGGGTAAATGGCCTTTATTTTCTCTTTCCTTGCTTGGATTTGCTTCATATTTCACACACGCATTGCTCCAACGGTCTTCTACTGCGCTTTGGCAAATTTACGTCCGTCACGCCCCTTCTAAGCCCAGGGTCAAGGTCACATACTTTGTGCATCCCGAAACCTTAACACTCGGGTAAATGGCCTATATTTTCTGTTTCCTTGCTTAGATTTGCTTCATATTTCACACACGCATTGCTCCAAGGGTCCTCTACCTCTGCTAAGCCCCGGGTCAAGGTCAAATACTTTGTATGCTCGAAACCTTAACACGCTCTGGTAAATGGCTCATAAATTTTGTTTCCCTTATCCAGCACGTTGTGTTTTCAAATGTGCCCTTGGTTCCTTTGCTGCCACCGGGCGCGCTTCGTTGTCCTCTGACAACTCTTGTTCACTTTCTGTACGACCTAGTACCACCATACTTGCACTGCTTCATAATCAATGAGTGCCCACCACATACCAACATACCACTATTCATCATCTGACCTTCCTTTTACCTTTACATATTTTTTCCGCATAATCGACTTAGCCATTTTCAATGTTAAATTGGACAACACTTATCAGACAGCACAGATGTTCACTCGTATCTTGTACTAATACCTGTATGCCAGCCTGCAACTGCATGTAGGTTTTCTCATACACTGGCTTTTTTGGCCATCATAGGCCACTGACAGTTATCGCTTTCAATTCTGGTCATAATAACATTAATAGCCAATTGTCTAAGAAAACCCGGCCTTCGTGGCTTTGCCTCGTCTCTTGTATCCAGTATGAGCAGCGAGTACCGAGTATTAAAACCCTGTGTCTCAGATGTGAATGAAATGTGACCAAAACAGTTGGTAAAAAAAGCATTTCACGGTAAATTTGTATTTGTTTTCTGAATATAATATGATCCTATGAGTCAACTGAAAAAAATTAAGCAAGACTAAAAGAAAATGTTTTATCACTGAAAAATAACTAGCATTGCATTCATATTTCCAGCTGATGCGCTCGCACTTAGTTGCCATGTGCCTGACTTTAACGAAACACTACATCATCGACTACGTCACCAATAAAATTTGGTTCTCGCAATTTTTGTTATTTTTTATGATCATGCACGTGTGTTAAGGTATTACATTGTTTTTGGTGATTATATACCAGTGTGCAATACATTGTAATAAAGCTCTTGAAGAGTTTCAAGTGGGTGTATCTTTATGTCTTATCTGCAACAAAGTGGTAGTCAGTAGTAACCATGAATTGGTAGATGGGATTACGTCACTACTCGTGTTGTTTTCCGATAGATCTGTGATGCAATAGGCCTAAAACCATGTTCAATTTTGCATGAAATTTTCTGTATTTCACCAAAATTGCAAATTATATTTATCTTGCTAAGTACACTGTGTGGGAGAAATTTTCAATTTAAGGAAATTTATAAGTTTTTATTTATTGAAATAAAATATTTTCTGACCATACTATGTTACTTTCCTTGCTCGGATCTGCTTCACATTTCACATACGCATTGCTCCAATGGTCCTCTGCCACCCTGTGACAAATCCACATTCGTCCCGCCCCCGCTAAGCCCAGGGTCAAGGTCAAAGACTTGATGCGTTCGAAACCTTAATGCTCGGGTAAATGGCTTATAATCAAATATGCCTCGTTTTCTTTGGGTGCCGACAGGCTACATTTCTAGTTGTCAAATGCCTCTATGGAAGTACCCTCCGAGACACAAGACACTATCATTATCCCCTTGCCGATAGGCAAGAGGGAAAATAGCATTAGTCCACATACGTACTTGCTTACGTACATGCGTGCCTATGTTAGTAACACAAATGGGTGGCAGGTGGGAGCATGTGATGGGTAATTTAACGATCGGGGTTCATCCTTAACAGAATTTCGACTGGAGACCTGGTTTGGCCTGGCCCTCACATACCATACGTCTTTGGCATTTTGTATGTGACAGTTGAATCTGGTTATACCCCTTATGTGAGTATTACAATTATTCGTAATCCTATTTTAGGGGACGGGGCCAAGTGACCTTGGTGTGGTATGGACCTGGCACCAGGTCAGGTTATTCTAATTTCAGGGCTGAATATATTTTTTCTCGATGTAAATATTCCGTTCTGATTTTGGGATTTTCCCCCCAATACAGCAGGCTAAAATGGGATCGAACCCGTTTGCCCGGCCTTACATGACCTTAGCTGTTGATAGGCTGTTAAACACCGATAAGAAAAATGTTAGTAACACCTTTCATTGTTCAATAACTCATGAACCACTTCACTGATTTTGATAATATTTGGCCACAATATGGATGGCCAGATCGCCTAAGGTCAGTGACACTTGACTTTCTTTTTTTTTTTTTTTTTTTTAATTATCAAGGCTGCCAGCGAGGGCTTACTGCTCATGCATGCATTTTGACTAGGTCATATTCTGGAATTTCCGTTGCTAAGAACTTTGTGAAACAATTAGAAAGCCGTAACATATCCATTATTTTCATTGAAAGAATGAAATAAATGGTATCTGGAACAGTTGAAATTTATAAATAAATGTTAGTTGGATGTACATGTACAATGCCATTAACAACAATGTTCAAAGTGCCACTGATGTCAGCAATTCATGTTTTTAGCAAAATTGAGGCAAACTTGCAGCACATAAGGCTTCATGTAAACATTGAATGTACGACTTTAGTTGTATATTACTACTCTATGATGAATTGAATGTTGTAAATGCAACTTGGCACAGCAAGAACTGTCCATATGCCAACTGTAATAACCAATATGTATGCCAACATTATGAAAATTATTTCATGAGATATGCAAGTTATAAAAAGTGGCCAAGTTTTATTGGGCCAACCTGTTTATTAACATTTTCTTCAGTTTCCCAATTTTATTGTTTGTCAGTCAATCAGGTATGGGTCATGTTCCCTAAATGACAAATTAGAGCTCTGTCATATCCAAACTATTTATTTCATGCCCGCCCAAATCAAATCAGCACTATCCTCATATGTTTCAGATATACCCTGACCGGAGTGGGCGGAGAGAGGTGCGAAAATTGCATGTTTTCTGCACATTCAAACCCCATGGCTGTGATCGACAAATATCATGGTCAAAGTTAGAGGTAAATATTAGGGGTGTAATGATTCACCAAACATTCGATGCACCTTGATATTTTGAAGATGATGCGATTCACGATGCGCGACAGTGATGTTCGTTTCAATACGATTTTCACAATTCAATGCTTTGGAATCACAAATTATGCTGCAAGTAGATGTTATTGCTGGGTACACTGTACGAATACTAAAATTAAATTATTGGGAAGAATATACACAAACCAGTCGAATGGCCTGGAACCATTTTTGGGTTCGGTTTTATGCATAATATTGCTTATATGAACCATTGAATATGTAATTTGTGAGGTACAGTCGTACCCGAATGGCTACCTCTACAACACCCTCTCTGTAACGGCTGCTATTTTATATCCCAAATGGATGATTTCCTCTATATCCAACCCTTAGACTGCTGAATACGAAAATTGTCGACTGCTGTTGCTTTTGCCTTCTTCATTAAAAACATGTTTTGACTTCTTCACTAAAAACATGTTTTGACAGCACTAAAATGCTGTCAAAGCATGTATTTGATGAGAATTATGTAAGAAAGTAAATAAACAGTAGATGACAAAATTTAATTCAGCGTTAACCTCCCTACAACAGCTACCTCTCTACAACAGCCAGTTTTGCGTCTTCCCATGAGTGGCTGTTGTAGAGAGGTTGCACTGTACTAATATCGCGAGATGAATCGTATCGTGTCCATAATATCGTGATTTGCATCGTATCATGAGCTATGCATATCGTTAACGCCTTAGCCCTAGTAAACATACAGAATACCAATGTGTTTTGGTATCAAATCCATCAGGCAAGGCTAGGAAACTTGTAGCCGAGGAATTCCTGCCGTTTCCGAGCCGAGCCTGATGAACTATTTCAAAAGACATTAGTTTGGAATTCTGTTTCAGGTAACATTTTATGCTAGACGATGGGCCAATATATCATGATTTTGGTTGAGAGAATATTTGTTTATGTTTGATCATTACACTAGCATCATTTGGTTTTTACCATTTCCGAGCCGAGCCTGATTAACTACTTCAATTAGGTAGCGTTGTATGCTAGAGATTTGTTCATGAATGATCATCATACAATGACGTCATGCAGTTCCTACCATTTTCGAGCCGAACCTGATGAACTGTTTCAAAAGACACAAAGTCTGGAGTGATATTCTGTTTATCAGGTAACGTTTTATGCTAGATGATGGGCCAATATATCATGGTTTTAGTTCAGAGAGCGAAGATATATTATGTTTCGTCATTACATTGACGTCATTCGGTAAAGTCAGGTGACACCAGAGCTCCAGATAAGGTGTGTATTGGCGTATTTTACGCACTTATTTTAGCTGAATACGCATTGATTATCAACAGTGGGAGTACAATGTGGAAATGTACATTCATTGTCAAATTCAGTAGTTGAAATACTGTAATAAAGTTGAAAATGTACATAGTTGAGTTGCAAAAAGCAAACAGTTTGCAGCTCAACTAAAGTAAATTTTCAGCTGTATTACAGTACATGTATAAATAAGTGAATAAGTAATAATACACTCAAATAAGTGAATACATTTGTTTTGATCATGTGTTCCCTATTTAATAAGCAAGAAAATAAATAATCCATTTGTAAAAATAAAATACGCATTTAATTTGAAATAGGAGGGTACAATGCTCTTTCGGCACAAAGCATATCTGGAGCTCTGGTGACACCATGCATCCAGTGGAACGTCACAGAAAGTAGCTGTAACCCGGATATGTGTTATCTAGTCAATGCAGAATACAACAATTTGTTATCAGTCATTCACCAATTACCCCTCACACCCTAGTAAGTGGAATGGATTTTGATACGTTAATTTTGCAACCAATCCAATTGTCACAAAATGATTTTCAGACTTCTTCATTTACGAAAATGGGGTGTGTTTGTTGTCAAAAATATTAAAATTACTTGCAAAAAGTGCAGATCCTGATGAGACGGCTCGCCACAAGCCGGCTCGCCACAAGCCGGCTCATCTGGATCTACACTGTTTGCCAATACCACTATATGTGTGTATTTGGTGAATGCATAGCGAGTTACCTGATACATCCTGTTCTTTGACAGTGATTTCAAAATTTTTTGCATCGTACAACAGCCAGGAATCTGGTTATACCCCTTATGTGAGTATTACATTTATTCGTAATCCTATTTTAGGGGAAGGGGCCAAGTGACTTTGGTGTGGTACGTACCTGGCACCAGGTCAAGTTATTCTAATTTCAGGGTTGAATATTAGCGGAATCGATATGTCAGAGAATTGTGCATTTTGTGATACAAGCATGCAATTTGGTGCACTGTTAGGAAACATTATTTTAATTATTTTTAGCTATAGGGACACGTGACAAAAATGGCAGCCATTTTCCAAAATGGCCGCCACCAATATTATGTGCATATGGGTAACTGGCATGTCACTGAAATAGAAACAATATCATTCTTTTTTTTATCTCGCAACGTATGTAGTATTATAGATTTGAATATCATTCCCATAAATATCATTTAAATATCTGAAAATGGTGGCCACAATGGTGTACATGTATTTTTAAAAAAAATATTTTCAAAGATTAATTTACTGTGATCTATTTGATAGTGATACAAAGCCTACGGTATACCACATTAAGTGTAGATGGTATTTGGAAGGATGGATACAAACAAAACATAGCAGTGATTCATGTCTTTACTATCGTAGTAAGGTAATCTGTAAGATTTCTTCACCCACCATAATTTGCATGTGATTTTATATTCGTCATATTGTTCTGTGTTTTCACAAGGTTAAACTGATGGGCATGTTTGCAAGGTCTTAATGATGTTTAATACTGATTACTGACATGAAACATCCCGTACAGGTCCACATAATGATTTGTACCTGGTACATGAATTGTAATTAATAAACTCTGGCATGTACTTGTTATGTATGTATGTGCACATTTCAAATTACTGTTAAAGACACTGTGTCTCAGATATACAATATGTGAACTGAAACTGACTTATGTTGCGTGTATTTGTCAGTATGTGCATTCACCACCACACTGGCACAGAGCAGTACATGGAAGTGCTGCCTTATTACATTTGCACTGTCCCCTGTATCCCTTTTTACAGCTGCACCTTAAGAGATCTCGGCAAGCTTTTATAGCTCCCGGCTGAGCAGTCCAGAATAATTCCCACTCATTATCGTTGCCTGTTACCAACCCCAATCGTTTGGTGATTGAAGCACCGGGGCTGGAATAATCAGTTGACCCCAGCTGTGACTCGCATGATATACTCCCCTTCTAGTGTGCTGTATAAGCGCTGTCTTTGTAGGTGGGATAATATCAAGTGCCCTACTCTTCAGTAAAAAGTTCCTTTCGCGCCTCATCAACAATGTAACGACCGCTTGTCCGGTCATACAACAAAACTACAAAACGTTTGAGTGGTTGAATCCAGTCTTCTATGGACTCTTGTGCGGATGTAAAACAAAATGGTGTTACTTCACCATATGCCTTCCAAGTGTCCCGTATAAAATGAGTAACATTGGTAAAGCAACAAACATATCTGGGCCCAATTCCCGTACCATACCATGTGCGGACAAGAGCCGAATTTTCCCTGTTCCAAATGCTACCAAGTATTCAATATGAAGACGATGTGCTGATGTAACAGACAAAAGGAGAATATCCGTGTCAACAGTACGTATCGATATATCCTTCTTTCGCGGCATCTGCCACATAACTCAATATACGGGTATCAACTTCCTCATGGGTACAGGATACAAGAGCCGACACCTCTCATGCCTGTATGCGCAATATGTATGTGATGATGACTTGTTTGTCAGTTGCAAGCGTTACTAGAGGTGTGGTCAGATAGGCAAATAGTTCCATGTTTCATCAATCCGAAGAAACTCTTGCCAGTTTTCAGAAACTGTAATTGATGGTGCTACACGTCTACGTACACGTCTGCCTCTCTTGTTCGTTTGTTTGTTTATTGGTGCTTAACGGCCTATCAACAGCTAATATCATTTAAGGCGTAGCGTAGCATAGGGGCCACTCAATACTGTATTCCCTAATTTGTGCAACATTCTGAGCGAGTCCTATGATACTCTAACTGGTTGCCTGCAGTATCACGTTCATATACAAGTTGTTTTTCAAGGATTTTGTGTATAGAATTGAACATACTTTACTATGATATGCATACCATGCCTCTGTGTTTTGTTGTACCAA
Source organism: Conchocele bisecta (assembly GCA_029237695.1). Taxonomy (NCBI): domain Eukaryota; kingdom Metazoa; phylum Mollusca; class Bivalvia; order Lucinida; family Thyasiridae; genus Conchocele; species Conchocele bisecta. The sequence goes on from CM055269.1 coordinate 89,239,135, forward strand.
TAATATGGATGTTCAAAGTCTCTGGTCCAACAAACAACACAAGGTCAGACGAATGGTAGGTGCAACTATTAATTCTTTATATAATGAGTACAATTTCCCACTACTGCACACTCAGTCAATTGAAAGTTGTGCTATGTCAATGGATATGTTGTTTAAGACAATTAGGGGGGGGGGGTGAAAATCTCATGGCCATGATATCTTCACCCGCGGTGAAAATATCATTGCTATGATATTTTCACCCCCCCCCCCCCCAGCAACTCTTTCAAATTTGCCACCATCATATTTGAAATAGTCATATTTCTCTCCCATACCATGAGATAGAAGCAATACAGCAACAACATTAGTCATATTCCATGATATACACAAGGAAAAAATCAAAAGCGACAAATTTTAAGATGAATGGTAGGTGCAAACTGTTAATTCTTTATATAAATGAGTACAATTCCCCACTAATGCACACTCAGTCAATTGAAAGTTGTGCTATGTCAATGGATATGTTGTTTAAGAGAGTTGGTGGGGGGGGGTGAAAATCTCATGGCCATGATATCTTCACCCGCGGGTGAAAATATCATGGCCATGAGATTTTCACCCCCCCCCCTAATTGTCTTAAACAACATATCCATTGACATAGCACAACTTTCCAATTTTCAAATTTGCCACCATCATATTTGAAATAGTCATATTTCTCAAGCAATACAGCAACAACATTAGTCATATTCCATGATATACAAGGAAAAAATCAAAAATAAAAAGCGACAAATTTTAAGGTGAATGGTAGGTGCAACTATTAATTCTTTATATAATGAGTACAATTCCCCACTACTGCACACTCCGTCACAATTGAAAGTTGTGCTATGTCAATAGATATGTTGTTTAAGACAATTAGGGGGGGGGGGGGGGTGAAAATCTCATGGCCATGATATCTTCACCCGCGGGTGAAAATATCATGGCCATGAGATTTTCACCCCCCCCCCCCCCCCCCCCCCCCCCTCTGCAACTCTTTCAATTTTGTCACCACCATATATAAAATAGTCATATGACTCTCACATACCATAAGATAGAAGCAACACAGCAACAACAACATTTGACAAAAATATTGGGGGCGGGTGAAAATCTCATAGGGGGGGTGAGAATCTCATGGCATTTTTTTCACCCGCGGGTGAAAAAATAGGCGGGTGAAAATATCATATGACACCGGGCCAATGGGTTCGATCCAGTATTCAACCTGCTGAATTGGGGGGAAAATCCCAAAATCAGAACGGAATATTTACATAAAAAAGAAATATTTTCAGCCTTGAAATCAGAATAACCTAACCTGGTGACAGGTCCATACCACACCAAAGCCTCTCTTGCTTCGTGTACCTGCCTTCAAACTATTTGACTTGTACTCATCCCAAACTACATCCAACCGACTTGCATGCTGCAATTGTGAACTGATGTAGAAGCGGATGGTAGAAACACATCGGTTAACTGTCACGATAGTGAGAGGTCGAAGCAAGTTGACTATGGCAGTACCGTCAATGTTTGACAGCATCGATCGTGGAAATTGGATCATTCTCTAGCACAGGGAGCATATCTTCAAAACAGCCTACGAGGTCAGATTTAGTGCCAGTTGTTATGCTGCCCATGTGTGACAAGGATGGACGATATGCATGGTTTTCATGCGCAAACAACTCGTCAAGATCTCCACCTGTCGTCTGAGACGTTTTATAAAGTCTAGAATAGAGAGAATGGACTGGCGATCGACTGAAGAGGGCAAGATTGTTTCTCTTGATAGTGTCGACAATAGAGGTTGCTTGGCTTATACGGCGATCTTGTACATTTGCCTCACATTGCTGCGGGCCAAGATTCTCAATATGTCGCACAGAAGATATTACTCCTGAATCCATAATATCGCTGGCAGCTAGTTCCAGTACGTCTTTGCTACTATCAGTGAAAGGATTCCCCATCTCCTCTACAACTTTCGTCAGTGAGTTCACGTCCCGAACGACTCTTGCAGTTCGACAGCACACTTTTTTTTAGATGTTCACTAATTTCCTTTACTAATACATGCCGCAATGACTTTACAGAAGATGACAAGTCACAAAAGAAGCACGTTACATCTTCAGCCAGCAACGGTATTTGATTGTGTACTTGCTTGACAGGTGTGCATTGTCCTTAACCGTTCATTTCCTTTGTTTTCGTCCTATAGAGTTGTGTTTTGTTTATACTTAGTCTACATGAGTTATGGAATTTAGTTTTCTTACGATTGAATATTATTTCAGTGCTGTCATCGTCTCTCAAATATGATACATTAACTGTTTTCGGCAAACATTCAATATCAATAAAACTGGCAATATTGTCAGCTATCGAGGTGTAATCTACTCCATGTGTTGCACATTTAGAGTCCGCTGGATGGTGTAATATTTCACAAGTATCCTCCTAAGTCCTAACACAGAGCACATTTTTCCCGATCAGTAGACAAGTGTGTAGTTAGTGTCCCTGGTTGACAAGGGTCCAACATTTTATGAAGTTTGTCCATTTTTATCAGCGCACGACGGGAATATCATCTGAAGACAGAATGTATAAAGCTAATTGTAGTGCTTGTTTATCATTCATATACAATCTATATTAGAATGCCACTATCATTCACAAAACAATAATATAATGACCTATTGCAACAAAATAGTATAGTGTATTAGTTCTGTTATCATCATCAGCCACATTCCGGCATCGGTAATGTCCAATTACTAGTAAGTTATATATCTATTATACTTACCTCTTATAATGACCCATTTCTAGGCGCCTGTATATTCGACACATGAAAGAGACGTGAAAGAGCGGACAACTTGGAGTTCACATTTTTTTCGCCAGACATGTGCAAGAAAGATATGTCGGTATGGTGGGTAGAACATGTCCTTACATTTAAATATTTTATCGTTTTGGCGTACACGCATGTATAGCTTCAACCGGAAGAGTGTGAATGGGAATGTTTAAGACAAAAATAATGCAGCTATGGAACAATGTATTTTCATTCTTAATTACATTTATATTGTTATACTACAGTAGAACTTCGATAACTAGAACAGGTCTGGCTCGAACACCATGGAAAACTCGAACTGGTTCGACAGTCCCGGCAAATTTCCTATATAATTCATGTAATAAAACACCTTAAACTCGAACTATGAATTACTCGAACAGTCAAACCTGTGGATTAGTCCCGTGGACGGTCAAACAGTGGTAATTACCGCTAATAACTCGAACAGGTAAGTCTGTGATCAGTTGTTTGTCTAACGAGGTGCGAATTCCACCATTGCGGGCGGTCGCGTTGAGTAGTTTCCCTTGACGCAGGATGACATTAAATCACGAATCGCAAACAATAGCGGTGTGAATTACGGGCGTTATGATGTCCACGCTAATTAAGTGTCATGAACAAACGTTTACTACTTAAATTTAACTTTGACAGAAGATGTGCCAATAACAAACAAACCGAGATCATGGAATTCTTCAGGCGTTAATTTATAGTGTGTATAATTGTATACTGACATTGTTTCGTTTATATTTTCCGTTTGTATCATCTCATATATTCACATAAATGATTTTATTGACTGAATGTGACAGTACATTTTTGAAACTTCATTCCCTCGAACTATGCATCGCTCGAACTCAAACTCGATTCCGTTGCCGGTTCGAGCGATCGAAGTTCTACTGTACATAGGGTACTGGACAGTTGCGGACTAACAAATATTTCCATAACGGACCATAATTATGCTATCGGCTACTAATGAGTCAGTATGTTTGGCAATATGTGGTACACGGCAAACCATGCATTTGACACAATGTCCAGAATATTGCCACCAGAATAGACAAAATCGAATCCCCGGCTATAAGCTACATTGTAATATGGGCTTTCAGTCGGTAAGGTAATATTACGTTTTCTTCATTACAACAGTATTCGAACGATTCACAGTAGTACTGAATTAAGATGTATCATTCCCAATCCCATCCACTATATTACATAACTATTAAGAGACGATAGTTCCATGTGACGTGCATAAAATATTTGAAAACCTTCTAAAATATATGATTGTTGGAGCTATTTTGGCAGCCATTTTAAAATGGAAGCCATTTTTTAAACATGTAACTCGTATTGATAGTATAATTATTAAATTATGGAACATGTTAAATGTTGTGAGAGAAAAAAATACTTATATTATTATAGCTCCGTGTCACGTGCATCAACTATTTGAAAACCGACTGAAATATATGATTTTTAGAGCTATTTTGGCGGCCATTTTTAAAACATGTAACTCATATTAATAGTATAATTATTCAATTATGAAACATGCTATATTAGAAACACTTATATTTTTATAGCTCGTGTCGCATGCATCAAATATTTGAAAACCTACTAAAATATATGAGAGCTATTTTGGCGGCCATTTTAAAATGTTAGCCATTTTTGAAACATGTATCTCGTATTGATAGTACAGTTATTCAATTATATAACATGTTAAATATTGTGAGAGAAAAAAATACTTAATATTATTATTATTCAGGCAAATTAATTCAATGCACTTACAGGCATGTAATATTATCGGCAGCCATCTTTAAAAATGGCCGCCATTTCAGTCACGTGACGAATCTGGAATGTCCCTATAGCTAAAATCGTTTAATATGGTTTGATCTACGACTGTACCGAATTTCATGCTTGTATCACAAAATGCACAATTCGGCTTAAAATCACTACCTATCGATTCCGCTATATATTTGTTATCGATGTAAATATTCTGTTCTGATATTGGGAATTTCCACCCAATGCAGCAGGTTAAAATGGGATCTAACCCGTTTGCCCAGCCTTACATGACCTTAACTGTTGATAGGCCATTAAACACCAATAAACAAACAAAATTGGTGCTGATATGTTATCCTGAGTATGTACACAATTTATGTAATTATTCACAAGTAAATATAGCTATGTTTTCAGGATTAAAGTGCACATCGCGTGGTCTATATCAAATTAACTGTAACATACAAAATACATGTAACCTGATTTACTGATTTACTGAGTTTTATGGGGATATGTTAGGAAATAGTTTAAAGGTACATGCCCACTAGGTAGCCACACCACAAACTGTTTTTATATCAGAGATATCATCCGAGACATTTTCTGTCAAAATAAACATTCATTCACCATTACCCCACATATTGATTGGCATTATTATACATTTTATATCTGACGTAAATGTCCACACGGAATTCAGGGGGGATGACCGTATTTCCTTAAAATGTTAACGGACATTACTATTTATTCTCTATTTATTTTTTGATGTGCAATGATCATACTTTATAATCTGTCGAAAATATTACTTTGTTCAGGTGACGCATTTAATTAGTATAAATAATATCATGCTTCATTTGCATATGAAAATAGCCTAATACCACCACAAGTCACTATCAGTAAAATAAATATTACTAAATGATTATATCTGTATAGCTGGCACTCGTAATTTTTAGAACTGGTGGAATAGTGACAAGATTATACTTATTTAATTCCTATAAAGAACACTTTGTGCCTATTGAGTGGCCATGTACCTTTAAAGTCTGGTCACCTGATTCCCCACAGTATGTCTTATTCAGTAAAGATTTTCTGTTTGTTGTTATACCCACATTTTCAAAAGAAAGAAATGGGTATTTTGTTTTTGTCACTGGTGTCCGTCCGTCATGTTTTCTTGTAAGAAGTAAAACTTTTAAACCGTGATAGTGTAATGATATGGCCTGTTGCTCAAGGTTCATATTGGTGTGACGGACATGTTGATAAATACTAGCTGGTTGAAACCAGATAATTCTGATGCCACAGCATCAAATGTCGTCCATAGAATATGTAAGGCCGTCAGTTTGGACTGTCTGGGGAGTGTACAAACTGCTCACTTAGCGGTATACACTCACGTTGGTTGGTCGTAAGGTTGGACGCACGCCAGGTCGCCTTATGGCGCATTTGATAGTCTGGGCATGGGTGCTAACTCTGAGACTCTGAAATCTATGTTTTAGAATAAATCCACTATTCCATTGTGTGTGAATAAAAGTGTGTATGCAGAACTACTCCGTTGTTAGTAAGGTTCCACAGAAGTTGCAAGTTATATGTTGACCACAACAACAACGTTACAATAGATGTAGACTTGATATTTGGTATGTAGCTTCCTTGTGGTGTGCAGATGCTCAAAGTGAATTTCAATTTTCAATTGATCCCCTTTGGACTATGAAACTTAGAAAAGTGGGTATATTGTGGTGGCGTGCCATCGACTGTTCTTGAGTTTATATTTATTTGAAGTATTTCTGTGCAAAAACATGTTTGGACATCACATGAGAATTCTCCTACCAAATAATGTATTTGTCATGAGATAATACAAATTTTAAAAGGCAGCAGACGACAGTATTTGTTTCCCGCCTTTTAAACATTGATACATTTGCAGACCACCATTTTATTTTGCTCTTCAATGCGTATCAATATCACATGTGCAATGGTTTAGTAGTATATAGGGAGTCAAAATGATACCACCAATATACTACTGGTTTCTATATAGTCTACATTCGTTTACTCAAAGTCGGTTACGTCAAATTTGTGTCCAAGTCCCGTTTCAAATCATATTATTTTCAATGTAATGGCTACCGTTACGTCGAATTTTGTTACGTAAAATTTTCGCCAATTCAAACTAATTGTTAGGTCCGGAAAACAGAAATGTGTGATATTACACTCTCGTTAAGTCAAAATGTCTGTTTGCGCTCGAAGCGCCAATTTACCGGGTCAAATACTGGACTTGTTTACCAGTGTAAACAAGGTTTGAATAAGTGTTAAAGGTGATTTCCTCAACACCAATTAAACTTAGCTCATCTGATTTAATCACCAGTGATCAATAACTGATCAGAGTCTACAATGTTCACCATTATTCAGGATCTACACTGGCATGAAAATTGGGATTTGTAAGATCTCGGCCCTTACAAAATAAATTTAGAGCAAGGATTTCATCAAATCTTGTTTATTGCATCAGCGATTTTTCGAGACGAGTTGTCAGAATTATCGTTAAATCGCTTCAAATGTTGTCACACCATGTCAACTTTCGAAACAAGTTACGGAATGTTTTCCCGAATTTCGTTTGAATAAAAAATCGAAGATACAATATTATAAAAGATGCTTTTCTCAAATCCAACTTGTCCAGACTCGTTTTTGCATGTGTCGTCAGATGCGAAACATTCACCCTCCGATTGATAAATGCTGTGTGTATATATAATCATGTCTGGTATGCACAACAACTTGTTAATTACCGGTTTACATGCTTTATTTATTAAACATAATAAATGTTACTTTACTGCCTTGAATTGTCTCTTCTTGTTCCACCCTGATAATACAGATGTGTATACTTAGTTCAACTACACACATGCGTGCATAGGCAAACACATGTAAACACATTAGCGTTGCAAAAGTGTAACTCCGTGTGTCACAGGTCGTATGGGAGTTGCGTCCCATAACGTGTATGGCACTATTTCGAGGTCATGTTCAGATTTTGTTATGTCGAGCTTCGGTTTACTCAAAGTATTACAGTCCGACGGACTTCGAGTAAATGAGTGTAGGCTGTACTAAGTGATAAAGTCCTAGAATAATATTAACCCCTCACCCCTAAGTAACTGGAATGGATTTATATATGTTTATTTTCCGACCAATACGATCGTTACAAAATGATTTCCATTCATGAAAATAGGGTATGTTTTCTTCTAGTGTAGACAGGGTTAATAGTCTTACCTGTATCCAGTTGACATTTGACAAGATGCAAGTCTGTTTCTGCGATATGAGTAACTTTGTGTTTGTAAATTTCATTCCTCGGCTTCACCGTGTTTCCTGTGCTTGTTCAACATCAGTCGTCGCCATTCTGTAAGCATAGACAATAGATAGTGTTTTTGATATCAAGTTGAAAAGGTAAGGCTAGGAAACTTTGAGGAATTCCTCGTACCTGTGCCAACAAGGGCACCGGAAGCATCGTAAGATTGGTCCGGCGAATCTACTGGGTGTCCTCGCTAACCACCCAAAGTGTATGTTGTTACTACTCAGTTGAGCCGGTTCGACTGAGTGATAACAACATACACTTTTGATGCGAAATGAGAAAAAATGCAGAACAATACTTACATTTTTGTTTTTTATATATGAATTACAAATATGTCAAAATTAATGATCCGGCAGTGGCCGGACCTGCCGGACCTGTTCCGACGCCCCTGGCCAAGGAATTCCTACCATTTCCAAGCTGACTATCACATCTTATACTATTTAATGCACAAGTGTAAACTACATGTATCAAAGTTGTTTTCATTAAAATGAACGTAGGCTCGTTTACGTTGTGACATTAAATGACGTCATTCGGAATGCCAACTCAAGTTCTACTTAATGGATCTTAACGAAATTGTGTATAATTTTTATCGCGGCTGAAGAACCCTAGTGAATTTCAAAATTATCGGTTGACTGGTCTCCTCTTGGTGTCCATTTTTGTCGAGCCCGCTTGCGGAAAGTGAGACATAGTGATCACAATGACGTCCGGGCATCCGTCCTTCCGTCCGAAATCTGCGTTAAAGTTTTTAAATACCTTATATCTCTGCAGTACTAAGTCACATTGACTTGAAACTTGATATGCTTATTTTGTCAAAATTTGCGTTAAATTTTTCACATAACTACTATCTCTGTAACCGTAAGTCGGATTTGCTTGAAACTTTGTATGCTTATTGGTCATCATCCATAAGTCGTGCTGTGTCCCACTCATGTGGTCCCCTGTGCCCAAGGTCAAGGTAAAATGACTTGGAAGTTTGCGTTAAAGTTTCTGTCAAAATTTGCGTTAAAGTTTTCACATACCTACTATCTCTGTAACTGTAAGTCAGATTTGCTTGAAACTTTGTATACTTATTCGGCATCATCCATATATTCATTATGTGTCCCACTCATGCTGCCCCTGTGCCCCAAGGTCAAGGCCAAATGACTTAGAAGTTTGCGTTATTATAAAATCTGCGTTAAAGTTTTTACATACCTTATATCTCCACAATTGTTACTCCAATTTACTTCCAACTTCCAATATTTCCTTTTCATCATCCATATTTTCATTCCATAGCCTGCCCATGTGGTCCATATGCCCAAGGTCATACCGACATACCGTATATCTCCACAACACTTACTCCGATTTACTTCCAACATCCAATACTTCTTATTCATCATCCATACTTTCATTCTATAGCCTGCCCATGTGGTCCATATGCCCAAGGTTAAGGTCAAATGACTTTGAAATTTGTGTTAAAGTTTTTACGTACCTTATATCTCAACAACACTTACTCCGAGTTACTTCAAACTTCAAATAATTCTTTATTATCATCCATATTTTCATTCTATAGCCCACCCATGTGGCCCACATGCCCAAGATCTAGGTCAAATGACTAAAATTTGCGTTAAAAGCTTTTACATACCTTATATCTCCACAAGCCTTAATTCAATCTTCAAATAAATACACTCTGAGACTATCAAATGCCTCGGCGGGCTCGACATGCGGGTCCCGGCCATCTGGTTTTCATTAGTCGGTCCGTCTGAAATTCTTATCAGGTCTGTAACTTTGGTAGACTTGGAGGTCGACATGAGAACATTCTTATTCTGTAACTTTGTCAATGATGGAGGGATTTCGAAATAACTTGGCAAAAATGTTTGCCATGATATTTAAGTTAAAAATGATACAATGATAAAACTATGTTGTAAATTCCTTATAATTCCAAACCCATTGTGTTCTATCTCTCTCTTAACCAATTCACCCCTAAGTAACTGGAATGGGTGTTGATATGTTATGTTTCTGACCAATACAATCATCAAACAATTATTTTCAAATTAGAAAAGGGGGTGTCTTTATCTAAAAAATATGAAATTACTTTCAAAGAGTGCAGATCCTGATGAGACGGCTCGTCACGAGCCTGCTCATCTGGATTTACACTGTTTGCAAACGACGCTATGGAGGGCAGTAGTGTTGAAAGGGTTAACAAATGAATGGACAGTGAACAAATGTAGGTAATGTTTTCTAGCCTTGTTTGATAAACTTGATATTAAATATGCCTGATATTCTCTATATACATGACTGTACCAGTAGAGAACAAACCAATCTGATTGCCGTTATACACAGATATGATATTCAATACATTCCAACTACTGTACATATTTTATGCCTATATGAATACTAAATGACCTTAGCTGTCGATAGGCCGTTAAACCCCAATAAACAAAACTATATGAATACTTTTTATTTCTCCACAGCTTTTAACTTTTGTAGCAGGGGGGTGGGGGGACATGGGTTTGACACCGGACATCGTCCGTGTCCACTGCAGGGATTTCTTGTCTGGAGCATAACTAGAATACCCTTTGAAACTTTTCGTGAAACTTCACATGCAAAGGTGTGTCACACATAAGAATGTCAACTGGTGGCCTCACCAGTTTTCAAGTTACCTCCTTTGATTTTTGTGCACTCATTTCTTGTCCAGATCATAACTCAAATGCTCTTTAGGATATTTCATGAAACTTCACACCTGCAAATACCACGACTCAAAGATGTGTCGCTCACAAGAATGGCAACTCTCACCTTACTAACATATTACTTTTCTCCCTTTATAATTTGTTGACTAGATGTAGGCGGGGAGGGATGGATACACATGCGCTTCTGCACAATCATATTTGGTTATTTAAATTTTTGCAACTATAAGAAAATGAAATGTAAATTTGCGTAACTAAATCTTGGTCTGTTGTGTTTACTGTGGGTAACAAAACATTTGGTCTATAGTTTGCGATGGAAAAAATAAAATAAATACATGTAACCGAAATGGCCAATAATGACAATAATAGGTTGACAGTTTTATCCCCCATCTACAACATAGCGCACTTGCTGTCCATCTGTACCCAACAGTGTTCACTGGATTTTTTTGTAAACATTTTATATTTGTTTAGTTGTGATTTTGGACGTTTCCCCTCATCAGTACAGATGAAATATGACATTTGACTGGGTTAACCAGGCTTAAATGACCTTAGTTGTTGACACCATTAAATAAATGTACATGATAACGTGGTATTACAACACAACGAAAATTTGTTTCCAGGCCCACGAGAAAGAGTGTACGTCGCGCACAGTTGAGTGTCGGAATAAAGTGTACGGCTGTAACGAGATGGTGGCCGTGAGAGATATCGACGACCATTGTGAAAGTCGGTGTCTCTACAGACAGGTTCCATGCCAGCACTGTCACGTCATGGTGTCACTTAACATGCACACGGTAACACCTTTAACCCAGTACATTCTCAAGATTCTGACGAAAAAATTTGATTAATTTCAAGTACCGGTAGAGCCAACTTATCTATTTTCAGGATCATTAACAAAATGAGTGATTATCATGTGATCTGTCACTTGTGTGGGTATTTTCAGTAGCATTAGCATCATGAGTGGCCATATATTTGGAGGACATCATGCAATCACTTGAGTGGACATTTTCAGGAGCATGAATAATATACACTTATTGTCTTTTGAGGTGGTGTACATGAGATTTACGGACCTTCGAAAAGTGATGTTCACCGACGCCGAAGTACTGTACAGGTATATGGGATTTAGTACTAAACCCATTGACCCGGCCTTAAATGACCTTAGCTGTTGATAGGCCGTTAAACCCCAACAAACAAACAAACACTTTTCGAAGGTCTGTAAATCTCTGTACACCGACTCAAAAGACTTAATGTTTTATTCCATGACCCTTACCATGAATATTCAGAAAATCAGGAATAGTCACTAAGAGTGTGAACACAATGACAATTACATGTGTCAGATTTACGCATGCGCTCTAAGGAGGTGAACAATAGATTTTTTTTTACATGAATAAACACATCTCGGACCGGAGAGTGCTTATTTCTGTAAACAAACCGTTCAGAGGTCTACATACATTTGTTTTGGCCAATGAGTTCAGATATATAATGTGATCACTTAATTGAGTTGATATTTTCAGGATCATGAACAAAATGAGTGCCCGTCCGTACAGATTGTATGTCCATACCATTGTGGAACGGCAGCAATGGTGCGAAGTGAGGTAAGTACAATTGACGACTCAATAAAATGCCACTGTTACATAAAGTGGAACCTCTCCAAACCGGACACCCTGGGCAGAGCTCCATATAAGTTGTGTATCTAAAGAGTATTATACCCGCATATTTCAAATTCAATGCGTATTTTACTTTTACAAATGTATTATTGATTTTCTTCCTTATTAAATATGAAACAAATGATAAAAAATAAAACAAATTTAAAATTCACTTAGTTGAGCTGCAATAGCATTGTTTGCTTTTTGCAGCTCAACTAGGTAAATTTATTACAGTATTTCCACTACTCATTTTGAAAATCAATGCATAGTTTCACATTGCTGCAAATATTTTGTACTCCAGTTTTTGATAATCAATGCGTATTGTGCTGTAATAAGTGTGTAAAATACACCAATACGCACCTTATCTGGAGCTATGACCCTGGGAGGTCCCGATGGTCTCCTGATTTTGGAGATGTTCCACTGTAAATCATACACATGGGCACGTCATGACACATTCTAGTGTTTTGCAATTGTGAAAAGTTATTATAATCAGAGGTACATAACAGTGAAACACATCTATGTTAAAACATCCATATTTTCCCGAGTGTTTGGTTTAGCGAGGCTCCACTGTATAATAAAATATGTACTGCGGAATCTATGTATCTATCTACACATAATGCTTGGGCGTATTATGAGCATGAGAAAGTGCACGTCGGATGTTTTAGTAGAAGGAAAGGGTGACAAATAAAAACATGTTGGTGGCTAAGAGTAAGAGGAAATAAAGTGATAGTTGGTTAGTGAAGCATGAAAAAGGCAAAAGATAGATAAAAGCAACCGGTTCCGGTCTCCTAGCAATGGGCCAGCTGGCCGACTGCCTGTCTAAATTGAACAGGGTCGGTCATTATGGCAATACTGTGAGGCAAGGAGTTCCAGAGAACAACAGTGTGCGGAAAAAAGGAAAATTTGTAGTAATTTGCAGTGGTATGAATTTGTCGGATGGAGAAAGGGTGCATATTTCTTGTCAGTCTCATGGGCTGCTGCAGGTACGAGGGCAGTGTAACGGCTACCTGGTGGTGGTAGATTTTGTGTAACATTGCCAATCTTGAGTCAATACGCCTGTCAGTTAATGTACGCCATCCAAGACTGGTCTGCATGCTGGTCACACTGTCGTATGTAGAATAATTATGCTTAACCCACCGAACTGCCCGTCTCTGAACCATCTCAATTTTATTTGTATTGTATTTTGTGTAGGGCGACTACACCGTAGATGCATATTCAAGCTGAGGCCGGACTAAAGTTTTATATGCAAGTTCCCTGACTTTTTCATTTTTAGTTTCAATGTTACGTTTTAGAAATCCCAGAGTTCTGTTTGCCGAATTGGTAATACGATTTATGTGAGTGTTCCATGTTAAATTTTGAGAAATGTCAACTCCCAAGATATTTAGCATCATTTACTGTTGAAAGAATTTGTCCATGAAGTATATAATTATGTTTTATCGGATTTTTGTTTCTTGCAATGTTCATGACTTGGCATTTCAGTGGGTTAAACTCCATATCCCATTTAGTTTCCCATATGGCGAGGCGGTCAAGGTTGTCTTGGAGAGATTTACATACAGATTTGTTATCAAGTGTTAGGTAAACTGCTGTATCATCGGCGAATAAATGGACTTGTGATGTAATTGTGTCTGGAAGGTCATTTATGTAGAGAAGGAAAAGCAATGGGCCGAGTACAGAGCCTTGTGGGACACCGGAGGTAACAGGAGCTTCAGATGAGGTTTCACCTTCTAGCACAACGGTCTGAGATCTACCAATTAGGAAAGAATGTATCCAGTTTAAAGTCAAGGCTGAAACACCATGTTCTTGAAGTTTGAAAAGCAGTTTTAGATGGGTCACCTTATCAAATGCCTTACTAAAATCTAGTAGGACAAGATCAGCTTGTTTGCCTTGTGTTGGGTGCGGGCCAAGTCATCAATAAGCTGGATTAGTTGTGTCTCACAAGAACGCCTTTCCCTGAACCCATGCTGTAAGTCATACAAGATGTTATACTTATTGAAATGAGAGGTGTGGTTAGAGGCTACAATGTGTTCCATGAGTTTGCATAGGATGCAGGTCAAGGAGATAGGTCTGTAGTTTGCTGGGTTACGGGCGTCGCCTTTTTTGTTAAAAGGGGCAACATTTGCATTGGTCCAGTCTGAAGGTAGTTTGCCATTGCAGAGTGATTTCTGAAAGATGAGTTGTATTATGTCAAAAATCTCATCTTTCAGTTCTTTAAGTATTAATAGTTTGATGTTGTCGGGTCCAGCTGCTTTGCCTGTTTTTAGACCGCCAAGAAGTTTGTAGACACCAGCTGCACTAATATGTATGGGAGACATTTTGGGGTACTTACTGGTGTGCGATGATTCTTTCGAGATACCTAGGCGTCTAATGGTGCTAAGGCATGACTGACCAAGTGAGAGTGGTGCAAGGGGGGAAAAGACAGACTGAAATTGCCGGTTTAAAATATTTGCTTTGTCACTGTTGCCTGACATGAAATTTCCAGTGATTTGGTCTTTTAGTGGTGCAATACCTTGAGAGTCTTGTTTTGCATTTTTTATCATACTGTATAATTTTTTTGAGTTAAAATATGTTGAGTTTTCCTCCTGGTTTAATTATACCCCCCGCAACGAGTTGTGGTGGGGTATACTGGAGTCAGGTTGTCCGTCCTTTCGTCCGTCCGTCCGGGCACACATTAGGGTACTTATGTGGCTAGCCCCACAGGGTTATGGACTTAGTAAAGGATAGGGTTGGTTACAATTAGCCACCTAAAAAATCCTTTTATGTGGCTAAAAATCGTTTTATGTGGCTAATATTTAACATGTGATAAGCCACATAAGTATCCATTTGTAAGAACGTCCGTCCGTCCGTCCATCCGTCCGTCCGGGCAGACATTCAGGTACTTATGTGGCTAGCCCCACAGGGTTATGGACTTGTTAAAGGATAGGGTTGGTTACAATTAGCCACCTAAGATATCGTTTTATGTGGCTAAAAGTGGTTTTATGTGGCTAATATTTAACATGCGATAAGCCACATAGTTACCTGAAAGTAAGAACGTCCGTCCGTCCGTCCGTCCGGGTAAACTTAACATCAGAGAAATATTGTTATAACTTCTATTTCCTTCATCTAAAATGCTTGATATTTCACACATGCATTCCTGTAAGGCTCTACTACCATGCTGTGCCAAATCCACGACCGTCCAACCCCCGCAGATCCCAAGGTCAAGGTCAAATACTTAGTCCGTAAACTTAACATCAGAGAAATATTGTTATAACTTCTATTTCTTTCATCTAAAATGCTTAATAGTTCACACATGCATTCCTGTAAGGACTCTACTACCATGCTGTGCCAAATCCACGACCGTCCAACCCCCGCAGATCCCAAGGTCAAGGTCAAATACTTAGTCCGTAAACTTAACATCAGAGAAATATTGTTATAACTTCTATTTCTTTCATCTAAAATGCTTAATAGTTCACACATGCATTCCTGTAAGGCTCTACTACCATGCTGTGCCAAATCCACGACCGTCCAACCCCCGCAGATCCCAAGGTCAAGGTCAAATACTTAGTCTCTTTACAAAACTTAACATCAGAGAAATATTGTTATAACTTCATCTAAAATGCTTAATATTTCACACATGCATTCCTGTAAGGCTCTACTACCATGCTGTGCCAAATCCATGACCGTCCAACCCCCGCTGATCCCAATGTCAAGGTCAAATACTCTTTACAAAACTTAACATCAGAGAAATAAGTTATAACTTCTATTTCCTTCATTGAAAATTCTTATTATTTCACTTGTGCATTCCCCGCTGATCTCGAGGTCAACGTCACATACATACCGTATAACCTCGACTTAACGCCCCCCCTCCTAATAAACGCCCCCCTCCACCCCCCACCCCCCCCCCCCACCAAATAAATTTTTTTTTTTTTTTTTTTTTTTTACCAATGACGCCAATTTCAAACACAAATAATCCTTAAATCCTTATTTGTGTTTGAAATTGGCGGTCCTTGGATTTTTTTTTTGACTTTTTTTTTTTACTGTCTAATAAACACACCCACCCCCCCCCCCCACCCCCACCCCCCTCCCAAATAATAACAAAAATAAAAAAAATTTTTTTTACCAATAACCGCCAATTTCAAACACAAATAAGAATTTAAGGATTATTTAAGGAAATTGGCGGTCCTTGGTAATTTTTTATTTTTTTATTTTTTTCACTGGCTAATAAACGCCCCCGCCCTCCCCACCCCCACCCACACCCCCCCCCCCCCCCCCCCCCCAAAAATAAATAAATAATTTTACCAATGACCGCCAATTTCAAACACAAATAATCCTTAAATCCTTATTTGTGTTTGAAATTGGCGGTCCTTGGTAATTTTTTCTTTTTTTTTTCTTTTTCACTGGCTAATAAACGCCCCCCGCCCCCCCCCCCCCCCCACCCCCCCCCCCCCCCCCCCAAAATAAATAAATAATTTTACCAATGACCGCCAATTTCAAACACAAATAATCCTTAAATCCTTATTTGTGTTTGAAATTGGCGTCCTTGGTAATGCTAATAAACGCACCCCCCCCCCCCCTTTTGTAAAATGTTACGCCTCCGGGGGCGTTAATTCAAGGTTATACGGTAGTCTCTTTACAAAACTTAACATCAGAGAAATCGGTTATAACTTCTATTTCCTTGGTCGGATCTGCTTCACATTTCACACACTCATTGCTCCAATGGACCTCTACCACCCTGTGACAAATTCACGTTCATGCCGCTCGCGCTAATCCCAGAGTCAAGGTCACAAGCCCACACACTTGGAAATTTGTACATATTTTAGGGGTACCTGGGCCCACACGGGGGTATTCCGTAAGCCTCGCTTAATGACCAATCTAGTTGGCACATGGGCCCACACGAGGGGGTATTCTGTAAGCCTGTCTTACTGACAAATCTAGTTCAAGTATATTTTCGAGGTAGTTATTATATGCATTTTCAGCTCACCTGAGCGAAGCTCATGTGAGCTATTGTTACCGCAATGTGTCCGTCGTCGTCCGTCGTCCGTCCGTCGTCGTCGTCCGTGAACATTTTCAAACGTCTTCTCCTCGGTAACCATTGGGCCTATAGTCACCAAACTTCATGGTCATGGTCCTTAGGTAGGGGGATTACAAAATTGTTAAAATGACATCATTACGTAATCCAAGATGGCCGCCATCTAAAAATAGCACAAATTCTTTAAAAATCTTCTTCTCAAGAACCGCCAACCGGATTTCGACAAAACTTGGTAGGAATGATCGATGTACATTGCTCTTTCAAAGTTGTTAAAATGGTGACCCCGGGGTCAATAATGGGTGTGGCCCGTGGGGGGTCAAATTTTATTTTTGTCTGAATATGGTCATGTCATATACCAAATTGAAGGTATCAATGAGGCAATCACTCTGGTGCATTTCTTGTCGAAATCAGATGGTTATGTCATCCAAGATGGCCGCCGAAAGATCAAAAGGTCGTTCTTTTATTAGAGATTTCAAAATTCTTCTTCACATGGACCGCTTGGCCCATGGTAGCCAAGCTTAAAAGTTATGGTCCATGGGTGAAGCCTTTTCAGATTTGTTAAAATGGAGGTCATCGCTAATCCAAGATGGCCACCGTCTAAAAATAGCATAAATTCTTAAAAATCTTCTTCTCATGAACTGCTAGCCGGATTTCGATGAAACTTGGTAGGAATGATCGATGTACAATGCTCTTTCAGAGTTGTTAAAATGGTGACCCCGGGGTCAAAAATGGGCGTGGCCCGTGGGGTCAAATTTTATTTTTGACCAATTATGGTCATGTTGTATATCAAATCGAAGGTATCAATGAGGCGACCACTCTGGTACATTTTTTATTGAAATCGGATTGTTATGTCGTCCAAGATGGCCGCCGAAATGTCAAAAGGTCGTTCTTTTATTAGAGATTTAAAAAATCTTCTTCACATGAACCGCTTGGCCCATGGTTGCCAAACTTAAATGTTGTGGTCCATGGGTGAAGCCTTTTCAGATTTGTTAAAATGGAGGTCGTCGCTAATCCAAGATGGCCGCCGTCTAAAAATAGCATAAATTCTTAAAAAATCTTCTTCTCATGAACAGCTAGCCGGATTTTGATTTTGACGAAACTTGGTAGGAATCATTGATGTACAATGCTCTTTCAAAGTTGTTAAAATGGTGACCCCGGGGTCAAAAATGGGTGTGGCCCGTGGGGTCAAATTTTATTTTTGACCGAATATGGTCATGTTATATATCAAATCAAAGGTATCAATAAGACGATCACTCTGGTACATTTTTTGTCGAAATCGGATTGTTATGTCATCCAAGATGGCCGCCAAAAAAGGTCGTTCTTTATTAGAGATTTCATAGTTCTTCTTCACATGAACCGCTTGGCCCATGGTAGCCAAACTTAAATGTTATGGTCCATGGGTGAAGCATTTTCAGATTTGTTAAAATGGAGGTTATTCTAATTGCTAATCCAAGATGGCCGCCATCTAAAAATAGCATATATTCTTAAAAAATCTTCTTCTCATGAACCGCTGGCCGAATTTCGACTAAACTTGGTAGGAATGATCGATTTACAATGCACTTTCAAAGTTGTGAAAATGGTGACCCCGGGGTCAAAAATTGGCGTGGCCCGTGGTGTCAAATTTTATTTTTGACTGAATATGCTCATGTCGTATATCAAATTGAAGGTATCGATGAGGCGATTGCTCTGGTGCAATATTTGTCGGAATCGGATGATTATGTCATCCATGATGGCCACCAAAAGGTCCATTATTCAAGATTTTGAACATCTTTTTCTCAGGAACCACATGGCCGATGCTGGACAAACTTCATAGGAAGTTAAGATCCTTGGGTGAAGCATTTTCAAATTTGGTAAAATGAGAGTCATCGCTTAATCCAAGATGACCGCCATCTAAAAATAGCACAATTTGTTTAAAACACATGAACTCAATGTCACATTCTCCTCTGGTGTTCATGGAGTCAGGTGAGCGAATTAGGGCCATCATGGCCCTCTTGTTTATCTTCTGTTTTATTATTTGTTTAATTTCAGTAAATTTCTTAAGATTATTTGTCTTGTTACCTTTTAGTTGTTTGAAAAGTTTATCTCTCTTCCTGAACCTGACAGACTAAGCTTTAAAGTAGAATCCGAGTATGTAAAGGAATAAAGAACTACTGTCTGCTCCACGTTTTGCTGCTGACAAACTTCTGGCCATTAAACACATTAAATCTAAAAAAATATTTAAAACTAAGTATTTTTTCATCAATAAGAAAAAAGTCACCCTCACTAATTTGTTTGATGAAATTCCATAAAATATTTATTTTATTGCGAAAAAAAATTTTTCTCTATGGAAAATTTAACATAGGGCCTAAAAATAGATTTTTGAAATAATTTTGGAATTTGTGCACTGATTTTCCAAATCTAACTTGTTTTCTTAGTTAGATCGATTTCAAGCTATCTAGCCAAGTTTCGTAGTCAATTTCCAGATTTTTCTGTTTTTCGACCCTCCCGTAGCTGCTTCAGCTTCTTTTTGTCCCATGTTATATTCCCATAGAGAAATTGTTTTTTTCGCAATAAAATCAAAAAATATTTGATGGAATTTCATGAAATAAATAAAAATGAGGAGGGTGACTTTTTTGGTTATTGGTGAAAAAACACTTTGTTTTAAATATTTGTTAATGCGTTCAATGACCAAACGTTCGTCAGCAGCAAATACAAATACAAATATTTATCCCCTTAGATGAACAGACACAAAGAAGTGTGTCCCAACAAACCCAGCGTATGCAAATTTAAAGCAATTGGCTGTGAATTTGTGGTAAGTAGTTTATGTATGTTTGTTATTCAAATGTGCATATCTGGGCCCCCGGCTGGGAACAACTGCAGTAATATGAGACATGCCATGTGATTTTGCACCTAAGAACATGTGTGATTTTTCATGAAATACATTTACAAAAACTGTGATACTTTCTGTAAATGACGTTGAAAATCTTCCGCATTTGCTATGCAAATTTCATCAATTTTCTACGTCATTTATGGAAGATATCGTCAATTTTGTAAATATTTTTCATGCAATATCGCACATGTTCTGATGTACAAAATCACGCGGCGTGCCTCATGTGTGCAACCGGTGTAATCACAGATCATATCCGTGAAGTCTGATCCTGGCCTATACTGGTCGCTATTCAATTGGCCCGACATTTGTGGCTGTGACTGGAGAAATGGGCTTTATGGATTGGTGACCAGTGTAGCTCATCATCAATAGCACACGTGTGTAGCTTGATCATGATCTTTATCACATTAAAACCTCTAGTTATGACATGTAACCCATTTCATAAAACTGATCAGACACATATGTAATAACACCTGGAGCGAATTTGATTGGCTAGCTGAATCACCCACCTATATATATTCAGGGTTTAAAAATTCACTCGCCCCGCTCGCCATGGCGAGTCAATTTTCATGTTGGCGAGAGGATTTTCTTGTCACTGGTCCGATTTGGCGAGTGACACATCGGGCAAGGCCATTCTGTATTTTCAGAAAACTAAGAAAATTTGATTAATTTCCAGCTATTTCAAATTATTTTCTTTATTTCACTGGTTTTAAGCGGTTTGTGAATTATTTCTGTAACTTTCATACACCCTATAGATTTCTGTTGTGAATCTGTGTCACCATTCGCGTTGACATCATGACTTTGCATAAAAAAACATATGGCCAGTTTAACATTAGCCCAGCACAGATTACTGTCTTATATTCTGTGTCATAACTCTTGTTTACTAATGGACTTATTATAGTGGAACATTTATTTTTGAAAATAACTTTATAATAAACGGATAAAGAAGGAATAATACTATATAATCTTAATGGTATGTACATTAGTACTCGTTTAAAAGCTGTAGAGATATAATTGTTAACAAATTTAAATGATTTTGTGTTTATAATAATACTCCTTTTTAGGCACCATCTTGTTATTACATTCATACACATGACTCCATTTTCTTGTCCAACATGAAAACGCCGGTAATTAAAGATGGCCGACGCATTTTTTCTACCGCCAATTTGGTAAATAAAAATGAAATAATAACAACAGAATCCGGATATACTGTGTTGTGAAATCATGGATAAATTGTGGATAAGTGTATAAGTGAATAATATTTGGAATATATATGAATATAAAATTGGATTAAATGAAGATTTGAAGTAAGACTTTGATTTCCAGTTGAAATGTGACGTCACTGTTACCACTGCTCATGTTTGTGAACAAAGGTAAAACGAGTTGTGAACCGATATTGAACGTGGGAAACATATCTCATATTGTCGATCTACGTACAGGTTGTGCTGTGAATATTGTGATGTGACATTGCCTCTGGCTATTATATACTGTATGATATGTCACAACAATCGATAAGCAAATCGAAAAAAAAGCGCCGCGACTTCTCCTTCACATAAAGAAAAAATCAAAGCTACTACCAGACTGTGACGTCGATACTGACATCGAGTATTTGTCTGCGACTGAATTCACAGATAGCGCCCAAACAAGTGAAACTATGGAGACTACCGGTCGTCATCAGCCGCCGATCACCGCATTAACGACAAGTGGACCTAAATACACCCTGACCGACGACGATTGCAAAGATATCGCTCAGAGATTTCGTTCCATTGTTACAGCCGATCGCGACGAAGTGATTCAGCGAGTCCGTACACACCTCAAAGACGATTTAGCAGCTCTTATTCTAGAGATTACAAAGCCGCTAAAAGATGAACTTATTGAGACCAAAAAAACGCCTGGTGGTGGAAATTGATCATAATGAAAAGTTAAGGTCTGAGGTCAGTGAGCTCAAACTCGCCATAGACGAGCAAGAGCAATACAGTCGGAGATCGTGCCTTCGGATTAACGGGGTAATAGGTGATGAGGGTCTCCCGAATGAGAACGTGGAAGCGAAGCTGTTATCGCTATCCGATACCCACAACATCCAGATCAAACTGCAGGATATTGACGTGGCCCATAGGATGGGCAGACCGAGACCGGGTTTCACACGATCTGTCATCGTGAAATTCACTAACTCCAAAGCCCGACAATGGGTACTTGCGGCCAGGAAATCACTCAGGAATGTGTATGTCAATGAGGATTTGACTCGTTTCAGACAGTCCCTCCACTACTACGCACGCACATTTGTCAGGGAAAAAAAACTTGAACGGACATGGATAGCAGGTGGGAAGGTATTTTGTAGCCTAGCCAATGATCTGTTCACCCAATCCAGTAGCCATATTACGATACACGGGCTATTAGAAGTAAATGAGTGATTGACTGACTAAATGGCGAACGGTGCAGACCCTGATCAGACTGTGCAGATGCGCAGGTTTATCTGGGTCCCCATCGCTCATCGCTCAATCACAAATCCGAAAACTTACAGCACTGCGGATCCTGGTGATACGGCTCAATACGAGCAAGCTCAACAGGACCTGAAGTGTAGTTCATATGTTAGTCTTATGATTGACCAGGTCCTATTGCGTTACATGTGCTAATCAAAACATGACACCTAACTGTAAACAGACTGATCATAATTCACATTATTGGCACAGTCATAGGCAATTTCGATTGACAGCAGTAGGGATCGTACTGTTTATTCCCTTTGACTTTACCTATAGATATCCGATACTAATTGTATATTTTCGGGCAGTATTGCTTGTAAAAAGGACTAACGTCGCATGCTCTGTTGCATAAATGAGCCATTATAGTGTTTTCGACTAGTGTCGATCCAGGTCATTCTATATATCTGCAAGATATGATTCGGGCCTGCATTGTTTGCCAGATTCATATTTTCCCTCTTATTATTATACGTTTATTGCAAACAGTGTAGACTCAAACCAGTCTAGTCTGGGTTTACCCTGTTCTCAGTCTTTAGTTGTGTACTATTCAGTAAGAAATAAACAATACAATAAAACATAGGACCGGATCTCTATAAATAGATGCACAGGGTCTTGCGCGTGTGCATGAAAATCAATACAATACTGTAATGTTGTAATACTTGATTCTTCAATTATTGTGCACGAAATCAAATCAGAGGCTCTCCAGAGTCGCCTCTGTGAGACGATTCTGGGGATCAACTAACGTGCATATTACCTAACTGATATTGACTATTACATGACGGATTTGAGCTAGTTCCATAATCTGAAGGGGTTCGTTTCAATCATAAATGTGGCTGTGGCCGGGAAAATTAAGCTTATGGCATTTCTGTACATGCTACCTGAGAACCATTAGCGTTATCATATTCCCTCTTTATGATACCACTGGTTGTATAAAGCAAGATGGAAACTAACTGAACGAATGGCGAACAGTGCGAGCTCTGATCAGACTGCGTGGATGGGTTGGTCTGGGTTTGCACTTGTCGCGTATTCCATAGGCCCCCTTTTTTTACAGTCACATACACAGACATGATATGACTACGACATGCGACATGTACTGTAATATGTTATTTTTATGATTGGTCAGGTTCTATTGCGTTCTATGTGTTAATCAAAACTTGTTATTCGTTCATGACACGTAACTGTAAACTAACTTACTGACTCTTGCATAGCCATGCGTGTCAAGGTAAATGCCCGACTGACCATTTGTCTGTATAGTTACAGGTAAGCCATGCTGGTTTATTATAGTTCAAATGACAGTGACATAGACAAATAATGATAATAAAGCGCTATATATAAACCGGCTGGGGTCTTGCTCTTGTGCATAAAACATATTACAATACTAGTACTGTATTGCTGTGATACTTGATTCTTCAATTATTGTACACGCATGCGAGTCAGAGGATCTTCAGTATCGCCTTTGTGAGACGATTCTGGAGATCAACTAACTTGCATATTAGCTAATATTGACTATTACATGACGAGTCTATACTAGCTCCATAATCTTAAGGGGTTCATTTCAATCATGAATGTGGCAGTGGCCGGGAAGATGTGGCTTATGGCATGTTTGTACATGCTAGCTGAGAACCCCTGCGTGATCATATTCCCTTATTAGGATACACACTGTTTGTATAAAGCAAGAAGGAGACTAACTGAAAGGATGGCAAACAGTACAAGCTCTGATCAGACTTCGTGGAAGCGTAAGTTGGTCTGGGTCTGCACTTGTCGCGTATGCCATAGGCCCCATTTATATAGTCACCTTCACAAACATGATATGACCCACTACGACATGCGGCTATAATTGGACAGTATATCGCAGAGATGCGAGGTGGATTGCTGATTAGTATTATAAGTTAAACATAATTTTATTTTGCTTATCTGGAGCCTATATTATTGTGAACAGCAGACAATCGGAAATAACTATCGCCCCTGATTAGTCGGGTCAAAGATCAAACGGTCAGGTCACTTGAACAAACTATAATACTTGACACTGTATTGTTCAAGTTCTCACACACTTTCGTTTTTCGCTTTCTGGTGTGAGAACTGTCAATACATATTCAATTGCTGTAATAGTGAATCTCATTAACCCTAGTGATCGCCTCCATATATTGCTTGATATGTAAGAAATACGGTTTCTCTTTTGGAGTTTATAGTAGTTTATCCTAATTACATGACACACAGATATGGAGGCGATAACAATTTGGGTCTTGTGCGGTTTCGCGGAATGGATGACACTACTTTATAATACGTGTATGTTACATTGTATCTTTCATGGATATTGCCTACTTCACCTCAATCATACCATCCACCATGTATTTAAATTAATGAGCCTTTATGCTGGGCACACGTCCTTACTGATCATGTACTGACTAGTATAGAGATACCTCTACATGTAAGTGCATAGTAATTCGACATAGCCGGGGCATAATTCATGTGTAGACCCGGCATAGCATAGATACAGATATGAACCCTTTACTTGCTGAACGAATAAAATATGGTATGTTAACCCGATAGCTGCCATGGTTTGTGCCTCCATTGGCCGCAATCAGCTAGACCGGTTTCGTCAGATTTGCGGCTCATTGCGACTCGATTATCTTCAAAATAATTTCATTGTATACATGATATAGCCATTGAGTATATGTGTATAGGCATTGTCCCTTTAGTATACATTCAATCAAGTGTGACCCGATACCAGACACACGAAAGTACGCGTTTCTGGTATCAGATCGCGCATATTCGTAGCTAACGATGTCATTGGACGCAATCAGCTAGACCGGTTTCGTCAGATTTGGTCGCAATTAGCTAGACCGGTTTCGTTAGATTTGCGACTCATTGCGACTCGATTATCGTCAAGTTATTTTCATTGTATACATGATATAGCCATTGAGTATATGTGAACAGGCATTGTCCCTTTAGTATACATTCAATTAAGTGTGACCCGATGCCAGACACCTGAAATTACGCGTTTCTGGTATCGGGTCGCGCATATACGTAGCTAATGATGCCAAGTTGTGTTATAATTTCACGTAGATTTATTTCAATTACTGTTTTACCACTATATGACTGGTACGTGACTATGCACGTATGATATGTTTATCTTGTACAACAGTACAACCTCAATCACAATTCAAACGTCTGCAATTAAACCGTGGGGCTGAGGTACACACGGTAACTGAATAGTATTCACTACACTCCTTAATATTCTTGAGACATTTACTTAGTATGTATTAGCATATATTAACCCTTTCAACATCACATGCCTGTATAGTGGTATTGGCAAAAAAAGTGTAGAGCCAGATGAGCCGGTCCCATCGGGATCTGCACTTTTTGCGAGTAATTTTCATATTTTCAGAACAGAAACACCTCTTTTCATAAATTTATTAGACTGCAAATTATTCTGTGACGATTGAATTGGTTGGAAAATTAACATATCAAAATGCATTCCAGTTACGTATGGTGAAAGGATTAAAATGAATTTTCTTATTCAGTCACAACGACTACATGGCCTTCTATATTGTATATACATGTACATGTAATGATCATACTATTTTATCATGTGTTGATATGACAAAGCATGTATCATATTGAATGCGGCATCTAAGTTGCAAATTTATTTACTTGCTTGGTTTATTACTACTTACTCTGATTGTATTGTAATCTGATTATAGATTTAAGAACTGCATGCGACCTGGTTGTGTAAGTGTCCGGCTGATATGGAACCTGGTGTCTTTTTTAGCAGTATAGACACATCTTTACACTATCTTACATGTATCTGAGTCTACGCTGGCCTACATATGTCAATCGATCAGTATGCATACCATTGAACTACAGTTTTAGCTATTCACGATTGTGTGGAAATAAGTTATGACCTAGAGCACTGTCCGTGGATTGTAAATCTATTTTGCTGCTTTTACCATAATTAGTAATTATATTAGTTACCATACAAGCGCACCTCGATTCGTTTGGTTTGTGCAACTCGCCCTGACAAGTGGACCATTGAGACGTTTAATGCCAACTAAGATATATATCGACCTGAGCGCATGCCCAGTCTGGTCAGGACATTCGCTGATCATCATTTCTGCACTAGAACAATGATTATGCAATAGCATTATTGATTGTACTAATCTCCGATGTATGGATACACTCAAGGTTCCCATTCATCACTCGCTTCCCCATTCAGCCGGGCGCATTATATTGCAGCGTCACTATTCAGTAGGCCTTACTATATTAACTTACTTTTTTTTTGTTTTATATCCACATTTCCTTCTGTGTATGTCTATTCCAGAAACGTGTCCAGACAGTATTCGTCATAAGTACCAACATGCAGTTTTTCTTGTGTTTTTTATGCATTTATTTCAGCCACTGTAGGATAGTTTGAGGTCTTTTTCGCTTACTGATCCGTCTCGGGTCTGCATTGGGTATTCAATACACGTGTAGGTGCCATCCGCTTATTAAGGTCGAATCACAGTTTATCATTATGATTTCGTCGGTCACGTGACCATAGTCACCCGTCGTTCAACCGTATTGGGCGGATGCAACTACTGTGTACGAAGCAGATTCCCTCTAGCGCTCCACGCTATTCTGTTTTCATACTTGATCTGGAATGCTACATCTACATACAGTTTACTCTCGTCTGTTAGAATCAATGCCAACTTGGCACACATGTCTAAACCTGTACCATATTGTAAATATATTGTACCCACTTTAGTTATCGAACATAACTCTCGATTTGTTAATAATTGCGGCTCAGTATTATTTGCCATAGTATGGACAATATGGCTAATTATTATTCTTTCTGGTGATGTTCATCCAAATCCAGGTCCCATAGATAGTGATAATTCATTTGAATACTCATTCAGTTCAACTTCTCAATCATCGGCACTCTCGTTGAGTCCCAACATAATTCCACAATCAGATCTGTCTCACCATCTGTCATTCGTACACTGCAACGTTCAAAGTTTGTACCCAAAAATAGATTTATTAAGGACTGAGCTTAAGGACTTTGACATAATAGCTATCACAGAGACGTGGCTTGGTGATGACAACAATACTGACAATATCCTTCTTAACAACTTTAAATCTCCCGAAAGGAAGGATCGTCACGCTGATAGGCATGGCGGCGTGGTCATATATATTAGAAACACATTATTTCATAAACGTAGACTCGATCTCAAACTCGCTAATATTGAATCTATCTGGGTTGAAATTGTGTCTAACAAAAAGCATTTCTTATTTGGCGTCTTTTATTGACCCCCAAGCGCTAACGTTATATATAACAATAGCATTGAGGACTCAATTCACATGGCCATTGATACCGGTTTCCGAGATATTATAATTGTTGGCGACTAACTATAATACCTTAAACGCCAAATCGAACAGAAAGGTAACATCTATTTGTACACAATTTGCTTTAACGCAGTGTATATCATCCATAACACACTTCACTGAACATTCGCAGTCCATTATCGACTTACTATTCGTATCAAATAAAGACTCTATAGTTATGAGCGAAGTAGGCGATCCATTTTTACCGCAAGATACTCGGTTTCATTGTCCCATTTTCGGCCTTTTAAAATTCTCCAAGCCTAAGGTCAAGCCATTTAAACGTAAAATATGGAAATATGAGAACGGTGATTATGACATGTTACGCAGGGATATCTCCAGAATAAACTGGGATGACTTAAAATCGCAAAATATTGATGAATATGCACATAATATTATTAATACAATTATTACACTTGCCGAGATTTATATTCCTAATAAAGATATAATCATTAGACAGTCCGATTTGCCTTGGATAACAACTAACATAAAAGAGGATGATTAGAAAACGGAAACGGCTCTATCATAAGGCAAAACAAACTAATAATAACTCACACTGGTTAAAATTTTGTAAACTTCGGAATGACGTCATTTTAATGATAAGGGCATCCAAGAAAGAGTATCTGACGGGATAAGTAATAAATTAAAGTCAGGACAACTCTGTTCAAAAGATTGGTGGTCCGTATTGAAACATTTTATCAATGAAAATGAAAATAAAACAATTCCACCACTACAACATAACGGAACAA
>CM055269.1:89268248-89288627 GCA_029237695.1 Conchocele bisecta
AACCTTTTCTCATAGGGATGTACATCAATGACCCCTGATCTATATTTGACCTTGACCTACATTTCCTCTTGAATTACTTAGTTAATTCCCAATGGTTAAGGTTTTTAGTGAAGCTTGTAGATGGAATAATCCTCGCCCTACACCAACCATACTTGGACAACTTCATCTCCTAGGGATGTACATCAACAACCCCTGACCTATATTTGACCTTGACCTATATTTGACCTTGACCTACATTTAACCTTGAATTCTAAGGTATTGATGATTTAGGTGTCATTTCATCAAAACTATTTGTGTTACTTAGTGTTTGAGCAAGGAAACAACATATTTATTAGATTTTAGTCATTAATTCATTCTAACGCTTTTCAACACTGCAGACATGTATAGTGGTATTATCAAATAGTGTAGATCCAGATGAGCCGGCTCGTGACGAGTCGTCTCATCAGGATCTGCACTTTTTGCACGTAATTTTCATATTTTTGAGAACAAAAACACCCCCTTTCACCATTGAAGGTATGGTGAATCTGGATCTGGATCTACACTGGTAGTAAAACCCATAAACCCCATTTC
Source organism: Conchocele bisecta (assembly GCA_029237695.1). Classification (NCBI taxonomy): domain Eukaryota; kingdom Metazoa; phylum Mollusca; class Bivalvia; order Lucinida; family Thyasiridae; genus Conchocele; species Conchocele bisecta. The sequence continues at coordinate 89,268,819 of CM055269.1, forward strand.
TCCGGTCACAGCCACAAATATTTACATGACATACTTGTTTCCTGTTTCAGAATAAAGGAAGTTGCTGTCTAATGCCGACTGACCAGTCTGTCCCATTGCTCAAGTTGGATTTTGGAATCACGTACCCAGTTTGTGAAAGCCCACTGAAAATTTCTATTGAAAGGTGTGATATTAACTATTTTAACCCTAAATAACTGGGATGGATTTTGATATGATAATTTTCCAACCTATCCAATCTGAATCATCACAAAAAGGAAAATGTGGTGTTTTTGTTCTAAACATATGACAGGTCCAGCGCATGAGCCGGCTCGTCAGGATCTACACTTTTTGCAAATACCGCTATAGAGGGCTGTAGTGTTGAAAGGGTTAACACATATATACTCCTGTGTTCAATACAGGTCTCCAACATAGGGAGAACCTTTTGCAATAAGTTGGAGAATTTTTGACTACGATATTAGATTCTTCCCATTTTTGTCGCGCTTGCTTTAGCAGAAAGTATATAGTCGCCTCTTTTTTCGTTGAACACACTCATGCCACTGTTGACGTTAACATTTTTTACCTTCATATTTTTGCAGAAACACGTAGGCAGTTTTTTGCGTCAAAAAGTTTGTACAATCTTCTTCATCATGGTATAACCTTAATATTACTTGACAGATTGCTTGAATATTTGGACACTTGATATATGTGAGCATTTGGAACACACTCATGCCACCATTAACATGACCATGACCTTTTTGTCGCGCCTGCCTCTTTTTCCGTTTGTACAAGCTTCGTCATCATGGTATAACTTTAATATTACTTGACGGATTGCTTCAATATTTGGACACTTGATACATGAGAGCATTTGTAACACACTCATGCAGCCATTAACAAGACCTTTTTTGCGTCAAAAAGTTTGTACAAGTTTCAAGTTTGTACAAGTTTCTTCATCATGATATAACATTAATATTACTTGATTGCTTCAATATTGGACACTTGATACATGTGAACATTTGGAACACACTCATGCCCCCATTAACAGGACCTTGACCTCTCGTACCTTCACATTTTTGCGGAAACACTTAGCCATTGTTTGCGTCAAAAAGTTTGTACAAGTTTCTTGTATAACATTAATATTACTTCAAAATTTTTCAATATTTGGACACTTGATATATGTAAGCAATTGGAACACACTCATGCCGTCATTACATGACCTTGACCATTTTGACCTTCACATGGTTGTGTCTAAAAGTTTCTTCAACCTTGACCTTTTTCGTATTTTAAGGCGCGACACTACTTCCATGGCGGAATTCTTGTATGTAATCAGAGCTCCAGTTAAGGTGCGTAATTTGGAGGTAAATTTCTTATTTCTCCATCAAAAATGGCAGGTTGGGAGTGCTTTAGAATCATCTCAATGAGACGATTCTAAAGCACTCCCAACTTGCCATTTTTGATGAAGAAATAACAAAATTTCACTCCAAGTTGGTCAAATTACTCACCTTAACTGGAGCTCTGATGTAATGACAAACTTCTCCTTCAACTCAAAATAGGGAGAAGTGGTACCATTTAGGGGGACACAATCTCCGCAATCGCCCTGTAACTTGATCCCTGATACTCTAGGCACTCTTGTGGGAGACCAGTGAAATGTAACAGCCCATGGTTATCCCCTTGCCAATAGCTTAGATTATGTTTCTGATACTCAATATGTGGACCGGAGACCTGGTTGGCCCTCGTGTACGTCTTCGGCTTTGTTGTATGTGAGAGTTGAATCTGGTTATACCCCTTATATGAGTAATATGATTATTACTTTTAGGGGAAGGGGTACCAGGTCCGGTTATTCTAATTTCAATTTACTTTTTATACGCCCGTTTGAAAAACGGGACGTATTATGTATTCATCTTGTACGGGCGGGCGGGCGGGCGTGCACAGCTTGTCCACGCGTGCACAGCTTGTCCACGCAATAATTAGAGTGCTACTTGACGGATTGTAACCAAATTTGGAATACATGTTTATCACGGCAAGCCGAAGAAGCCTATTGATTTTGAAAAATTTCCGATACTTATCTCCCCTTGGCAGCCATTTTTAATTTTCGCACTCTGTATTCTTGTCCACGCAATAACTGAAGTTCTACTTGACTGATCATAACCAAATTCGGTATAGATTTTTATCACGGCAAGACGAAGAAGCCTATTGTTTGTGACCAAGGTCAAGGTCACAAACTTGGCACATTCATGAACTTAACGTTTTGTAAATGTCTTATAACATCTGTTTCATTTCATGGAACACCTTGATATTTCATACTTGCATTCCTCAGATGACCCTCTATCATGCTGTAGCACATCCACGACCCACCAGCCAACCCTTACCCGAAGGTCAAGGTCACAAACTTTGCATGTTCATAAACTTAACGTTGGGGTAAATGTTGTGTAACTTCTGTTTATTTACAGGGAATGCCTTCATATTTCATACATGCATTCATCTGCTGACCCTCTATCCCTTACCCCAAGGTCAAGGTCACAAACTTATCACATTCATAAACTTAACGTTGGGGTAAATGTCTTATAACATCTGTTTGCTTTCATGGAATGCGTTGATATTTCATACATGCATTCCTCAGATGACCCTCTATCATGCTGTAGCAAATCCACGACTCACCACCCAACCCTTACCCCAAGGTCAAGGTCACAAACCTAGCACATTCATAAACTTAACGTTGGGGTAAATGTTGTGTAACTTCTGTTTATTTACAGGGGAATACCTTCATATTTCATACATGCATTCATCTGATAAACTCTATCGTACTATAGCAAATCCATGACCCACCTCCCACCCCTTTCCCCAAGGTCAATGTCAAGGTCACAAACTTAGCACATTCATAAACTTAAAAATAATGTTGGGGTAAATGTCTTATAACATCTGTGCTATAGATATATAAATCCATGACCCACCCCTTACCCCAAGGTCAATGTCACAAACTTAGCACATTCATAAACTTAACGTTGGGGTAAATGTCTTATAACATCAGTTTCCTTTCATGGAACGCCTTGATATTTCATACATGCATTCCTCAGATGACCCTCTATCATGCTGTAGAAAATCCACGACCTACCACCCAATCCTCGCTCCAAGGTCAAGGTCACAAACTTAGCATGTTCATAAACTTAACGTTGGGGTAAATGTTGTGTAACTTCTGTTTCTTTACAGGGAACGCTTTGATATTTCATACATGCATTCATCTGATGATCCTCTATTGTGCTACAGTAAATCCGTGATCCACCCCCACCCCTTTCCTCAAGGTCACAAACTTAGCACATTCATACATGCATTCCTCATGTGAATAGCTATCATGCTGTAGAAAATCACCAACTTGGTGCGTTCATAGACTTAACGTTGGGTTAAATTTTTGTTTTGCTTCTGTTTCCAGGGATCGCATTGATATTTCATACATGCATTCATCTTAATATGCTATAGCAAACCCACAACCCACCTTGCACCACTGACCCCAATGTCAAGGTCCACCGCAAGCCCCTTAACCCATGGTCAAATATAATATTCATGTTTTTTTATGCAACTGTGCCAAGTTTGAGTGAAGGCTGCCAATAGGCGAGCTTCGTTGTCTTCTGACAACTCTTGTTAATTTTCGGACTCCGTATCCTTGTCCACGCAATAAGTCGAGTTCTACTTGACGGATCGTAACCAAATTTGTTTTACATGTTTATCACGTCAAGATGAGTTATCTCCCCTTGTTGACTGGCCTTGCCTCGACTAGCGTATATTGTGACCTTTGGCACTCTTGTTTTTTGTTGTAAATAGTCTGTTCTGATTTTCGGATTTCCCCCCAATACAGCAGGTTGATTACGGGTTCTAACCCGTTGGCCTGGCCTTAAATGACCTTAGCTGTTGATATGCCGTTAAAATCCAACTTTTGAACAAACAAACAAACACACATTAAGAAGTTCACCGGAGTTTCTCATTTCTGTTGCAACTTCTATATCCCTCATGAATTACTTTAATATTTCAATACATCATACTTGTGGACAAATGACACACATCCATGCTGCCCTTAATATGCCTTTGACCTTCACAACTCTAAACTCATGTGGCCCCCATGCCGAGGTTAAGGTCAACTTACTTTGAAATTTGCATTCATGTTTTTGTTAAATTAGCGTTAATGTTTTGTTTTTTCTTTTCTTTTGAATTGCCTGTAGACAATCCTTTTTGTTATTTTATAGCAAGCAACAAACATGTAAAACATACATTTTGTAAGTCGAGAAGTAAGTAATCCATTAATATCAATGTTAGCGATAAGCAGTGTGGTTCCGACCAGTACGTACATACATACATGCTGGTCAGAATATACTCTGACTGTCTTAACAGTGAGTAGTAGTTTGATTTGTATTACATATTTGCATGTAGTGTGAGCTATGATCAGACTGCACAGATGTGCAGGCTGATCAGAGCCTATTCTGGTTATGTTTTCATATCAACAGTCAGTGTATTGGATCATATTATGATGCTCTCTTGATATTCGATGATCAACTTAATTCTGCATCATGAAAGACAGTCATTGTGGACATTGATCAGAATACACGGACGTGTAGTCTGGTCGTAGTCTACTCTGTGAATTTCTTACATTTTTAGCCAGGTTTTTTGAAGAAAAAAATCCAGGCTATTGGATTGGCGAAAACCGGGCGGGCGGCGTCCATAATCAATGTTAAGTTTTCGTGTTTGAGTCCATTTCTTTGTTACTGTACCACTAGGACCACCAAACTTTCAATGTTACGTGACAGCTTCATAATCCAAGGGGTGCCCACCACATATCACTATCCAACATGTTACCTTTTTTTTGAACTTGACCCATTTTTTCCGCAGCAGTCGACTAGGCCATTTTCAATGTTAAGTTTTTTCGCGTTACAATGTTAAGTTTTCGTGTTTAAGTCCACTTCTTTGGTACTGTACCACCTAGGACCACCAAACTTCACAGCTTCATAACCAAGGGGTGCTACCACATACAACTATCCAACATGTGACCATTTTTAGCCTAATTTTTTTGTTTTTTTTTTTAAAAAATCCAGGCTATTGGATTGACGAAAGCCGGGCTGGATGGCGGGCGGTGCGGGCGGGCGGGCGTTCACAATCAATGTTAAGTTTTCGTGTTTGAGTCCATTTCTTTGTTACTGTACCACCTAGGACCACCAAACTTTCACAACTTCATAACCAAGGGTGCCTACCACATACAACTATCCAACTGTGACCATTTTTAGCCTTTTTTTTTTTTTTATTTTTTTTTTTTTTTAAAAATCCAGGCTATGGATTGGCGAAAGCCGGGCGGGCGGGTCGGGTGGGCGCGGGCGGCGGCGGCGGGCGGCGTTCACAATCAATGTTAAGTTTTCGTTGTTTTGAGTCCATTTCTTTGTTACTGTACCACCTAGGACCACCAAACTTTCACAGCTTCATAATCAAGGGGTGCCCACCACATATCACTAATCCAACATGTTACTTTTTTTTTTAACTTCACCCATTTTTTCCGCGCAGTCGACTTAGCCATTTTCAATGTTAAGTTTTCGCGTTTATAATGTTAAGTTTTTGTGTTTAAGTCCATTTCTTTGGTACTGTACCACCTAGGACCACCAAACTTTCACAGCTTCATAACCAAGGGGTGCCTACCACATACAACTATCCAACATGTGACCATTTTTTTACCTTCACCTATTATTTCTACGTAATTGACTTAGCCATTTTCAACGTTAACTTTTAACGTACGTCTGTTAAATTTTTTGGTTAAAACTTTTTCGTATACTATATCTCTGCAACTGCTTCGCCTATTACCTTGAAACTTCACATGGGTGTTTATCATCGTCCATATTTTCATTCTAACCCCCAATCGTGCGGACCCTGTGCGCAATGTCAAGGTCAAATTACTTTGAATTTACTTGTTAAAGTTTTTTCGTGTACTATATCTCTGCAACTGCTTCACTCATTACCTTGATACTTCACATGGGTGTTTATCATCATTGTCGCACCCACTTGCGGAAAGCGCGATATCATCGGCATTTTGGCATACGTCCGTACGTCCGTACGTCCGTACGTCCGTGTGTCCGGTTAAAGTTTGTTCGTTAAAGTTTTTCCATCTGCTATATCTATTTTTTTAGTGTCCATGCCTTGCCCCAAGGCACGATATGCAGGCCACGGCCATCTAGTCTACAAAAAGTGGGTATAATTATGTTATCCAAGTGTCCATGCTTGGAAAAAACCTGGCCTTCGTGGCTTTGCCTCGTTTCTTGTTTTGAACTTGACCCATTTTTTCCGCGCAGTCGACTTAGCCATTTTCAATGTTAAGTTTTCGCTTTTACAATGTTAAGTTTTCGTGTTTAAGTCCATTTCTTTGGTACTGTACCACCTAGTACCACCAAACTTTCACAGCTTCATAATCAAGGGGTACCTACCACATACTACTATCCAACATGTGACCATTTTTAGCCAGGTATTTTGAAAAAAAATCCAGGCTATTGGATTGGCGAAAGCCAGGCGGGCGGCGGGCGGCGGGCGGCGGGCGGCGGGCGGCGTCCACAATCTATGTTAAGTTTTCGTGTTTGAGTCCATTTCTTTGTTACTGTACCACCTAGGACCACCAGACTTTCACAGCTTCATAATCAAGGGGTGCCCACCACATATCACTATCCAACATGTTACCTTTTTTTGAATTTGACCCATTTTTTCCGCGCAGTCGACTTAGCCATTTTCAATGTTAAGTTTTCGCGTTTACAATGTTAAGTTTTCGTGTTTAAGTCCATTTCTTTGGTACTGTACCACCTAGGACCACCAAACTTTCACAGCTTCATAACCAAGGGGTGCCTACCATATACAACTATCCAACATGTGACCATTTTTTTACCTTCACCTATTATTTCTACGTAATTGTCTTAGCCATTTTCAACGTTAACTTTTTAACGTACGTCTGGTTAAAGTTTTTTGGTTAAAATGTTTTGGTTAAAAGTTTTTCGTTTTACTATATCTCTGCAACTGCTTCGCCCATTACCTTGAAACTTCACATGGGTGTTTATTATCATCCATATTTTCATTCTACCCCCCAACCGTGCGGCCCCTATGCCCAATGTCAAGGTCAAATTACTTTTAATTTTTTTGTTAAATTGTTTTCGTGTACTATATCTCTGCAACTGCTTCACCCATTACCTTGATACTTCACATGGGTGTTTATCATCATTGTCAGCGCGATATCGTCGGCATTTTTGCATGCGTCCGTCCGTACGTTCGTGTGTCTGGTTAAAGTTTTTTGGTTAAAGTTTTTCCATCTACTATATCTATTTTTTTAGTGTCCATGCCTCGCCGCAAGGCGCGACATGCAGGCCACGGCCATCTAGTCTACAAAAAGTAGGTATAATTATGTTATCCAAGTGTCTATGCTTGCAAAAAACCTGGCCTTCGTGGCTTTGCCTCGTTTCTTGTTTTTACCTTCACCTATTATTTCTATGTAATTGACTTAGCTATTTTCAACGGTACATCTGGTTAAAGTTTTTTGGTTAAAAGTTTTTCGTTATACTATATCTCTGCAACTGCTTCACCCATTACCTTGAAACTTCACATGGGTGTTTATCATCATCCATATTTTCATTCTACCCCCCAACCGTGCGGCCCCTGTGCCCAATGTCAAGGTCAAATTACTTTGATTTTTTTTGTTAAAGTTTTTTCGTGTACTATATCTCTGCAACTGCTTCACCCATTACCTTGATACTTCACATGGGTGTTTATCATCATTGTCGCGCCCGCTTGCGGAAAGCGTGATATCATCGGCATTTTGGCATACGTCCGTCCGTACGTACGTCCGTGTGTCCGGTTAAAGTTTTTTGGTTAAAGTGTTTCCATCTACTATATCTATTTTTTTAGTGTCCATGTCTCGCCCCAAGGCGTGACTTGCAGGCCACGGCCATCTAGTCTACAAAAAGTGGGTATAAATATGTTATCCAAGTGTCTATGCTTGGAAAAAACCTGGCCTTCGTGGCTTTGCCTCATTTCTTGTTTTTTTTTAAAATTTATATCAGGCCGTTAATGTTTTTAAGTACCAACGATCTCCACAAACCTAAGTCTGATTGATTTGAAACTTCATATACCTCTTTATCATCATCCTCATTTTCATTCTATAGCCCACCCATGCGGCACCAATGCCGAAGTTTAAGATAAAATTACTTTGAATTTTGCGTTCAAGTTTCATGTAAAATCTGCAATTAAGTTTTTGAGTACCAAATATCTCCACAACCCTAAGTCTGATTGACTTGAAACTTTGCGTACCTCTTTATCATCATTCATATGTTCATTCTATAGCTGACCCATGCGGCCCATGGTCAAAGTCAAATTACTTTGAAATTTACGTTAATTTTTTTTAAAGTTTTTAAGTGACCAATATTCTCCAGAACCCTAAGTCCAAATGACTTGAAACTTCACATACCTCTTTTGTAACGTAATTGTCTCTGAACAAGTACGTTAGTTCGTCCGTATGTACAGATGCATCCGTCTGTCCGTGTGGGCATTTGATTGTATTGTACAGCAATGTGACCAAGAAGTAAAGTGTAGGAATTGCCTCTCTGATAGCAGCTCTGAAAATATCATGTAAGCCTCTAAAATACTTCGACAAGTAGGTTCTATTAAATTAGGTCGATTGCCACGCAATTCTTAGTTGCCAGAAAATTCTATTGTCCAGATTGATTGATCGGAAAGATAGGTCCAGGGTATATTGGAATCTGTTTAATCAGGCACCCCGTGGTATTAATGTACCTAGATTAAAAGTGTTAAAAGTGTAAAAGTGTTAAAAGTGTCAAAGGTCTGGCTCTGTGAAACAACGCTAAATTCTGATATATATATATGTATTCTAAGTATGCTAGCAATAACTATACGGTTACGACAGAAGGTCAATGTCAAATTACTTTGAATTTTGCATTTTTTGTGTGTAAAATCTGCGTTAAAGTTTTTAAGTACTTACTGTCTCCATAATCCTAAGTACAATTGACTTGAAAGTTCAAATACTTCTTTATAATCATGCATACTTTCATTCTATAGCCCATCTTTGCAGCCCCCATGTGCGATTTTGGTAAAATCTGCGTTAAGAGTTTTCAATAAGTACTCAATATCTCCACAACCGTAAATCCAATGACTTCATATACCTCTTTATCATTATTCATATTTCCAATCTATCGACCATCAATGCGAACCCCATGCCCAAGGTCAAGGTCAAATTACTTTGAATTTTGTGTTGTTTTTTTTTTGTCAAATCTGTGTTAAAGTATTTAAGTACCAAATATCTCTACAATCCGATTGCTCCAACAAGATACATACATACTGGGACCATCAAGTACTGATATGCTGGCCGTGGCCATCTGGTTTCTCTATCTACACGTGGGAGTATGCGATGGGTAATTTAACAATCGGGGTTCATCCTTACCGAAATTCCGACTGGAGACCTGGTTTGGCCCTCACATACGCCTTTGGCATTTTGTATGTGACAGTTGAATCTGGTTATATTCCTTATGCGAGTATTATGATTATTCGTAATCCTATTTTAGGGGAAGGGGCCAAGTGATTTTGGTGTGGTATGGACCTGGCACCAGGTCAGGTTATTCTAATTTCAGGGCTGAAAATATTTTTTCTCGATGTAAATATTCTGTTCTGATTTTGGGATTTCCCCCCCCCCCCCCCCAAGGCAGCAGGTTAAAACGGGATCGAAATCGAACCGTTTGCCCGGCCTTGCATGAACTTAGCTGTTGATAGGCCGTTAAACACCAATAAACAAACAAACAACTATCTACACTGTTTGCAAACACCGCTATAGCACAGGTTGAAGTAACGGACCGAGGTCTATAAATACATTAAATATACCTAAAAGCATTAATAAGTGAAAAAAAAATAGAGTTAAAAAAAAATACAATTCTTTACTCCCTCATATACACAGAAGAAAGGTCCCATTGTTTTAATAGGCCGTACTCGGACGACCGCGAGACAAAGGACTCACGAAACAGTCAACCGATTTATATTATTGTCGCCTATTTTAGAAGTTAGGAAAAGGTTAGCCCTCCGCAACGATATATTCCCCGATGCGCTATGTCAACGCGTTTTCGAGCTATCGATAATTTGTTTAAAAAAAAATTAGCATTATTGACAGGTTGTAAAAGATCGGACACATTTCCGAGGCAAATGCTGCAGTATAACAGCGTAAACATCGGGTTCAAAATACACTTTTAGATCGCCCCAGCCCATAAAGAAACATTTTGCATAAAAAAACCATTGTTTCCAATCGAACAGTTAGTTCATCAAACCTATATGTATACGCGTCCAGTACGTCACGACGGACAATTCAATCGCACCGACATTTATATCAATTCTCGGGAAACCATTTTGTATAAACATCGTGGGACAGGTTTATTCGCCGGAACTCGTGCACTTACTATGTGGTAAAAAACGGAACTTTTATAAACGGTTATAATTCATACTTTTAATGGTAAAAGTATCAAGTTAAAGGTATGTCTCTCTACTCCGATTTGGTATGATATGTATGTGTGGTAGGAATGGATGTGGCTCCCCGTCGGGGAATGTACTTCGCGTTATGTTTTAGGTCGTGACCGTTGATCATCCCTACCCTAGGCACGTGATCGTTCCCACATTCGGGTTTTGGGGTGTACTGAGGATGTTGTGGGCGATTACTACGGGTGAAGGGTGACTGAAGTGGGACTGGGGGACTGAAATATCCTTGAGGAGCTAAGGGAGACACCAATGGATCACTATGTATGCCACTTTTTAGTGGGTATTTGTAGCACTGGGTAGTACCAGTATGTAACATGTGATCAGGACATGTGACTGAATTGTGACTGGGGACTGAATTATGACTGAATGGGGCTGAGGAATCATAGAGGAGAATAGGTGACACTCGGACGTAAGTCCGGATTGTCCCAGGTATGGGCAGACATCTAAAAATAAATCTTTGGTATGGGGCAATACGGCTTGACAATTAATTTACGGCAGAGGCACAGAGTGATTGAAAGAGAAAACGAATAAGTTACATTTCAATTATTTATCATTCCTACTGTTTCAGTGTATTCAAATACAACCTCAGTTTATAGGTAGTGCAATAATAATTAGGTGGCAGTTTATAAGATGGGATTGGAGCAAAGTTAACAAGCAAAATTGATCTGCTTGGTTCGATGAGCAATGCTGATCTGCTAGCGAAATAGATAAAGCAAATAATAACAAAAGTTTTCATTATATAGTCGCCAAATAATTTATCTCGGCTGACCTCCGTCGGCCAAAACCGACTGGTATGAACTGTTTCATTGGTAAGTCACAGACAAGTTTATCCAATCAGATTCATTTGAGTCCGGATCGCAGAACTGCCAATACTTCCAAGACTATATATTTTGTATAGAAAACTGTCTGTAAAAGACATAAATTAGCTCTGTCATCGATAAATATCGATGGATTTGCAGAGAACAAACTTTAATGCATCCGCTAACACTGAAAATAGCACAGGCTATTGAAGTTCCCTCTCCACATTCAGAGCCCCCTAGCCCCTCCCCCCCCCCCCCACCCACCTATACTATTATAAATTTATATACATTGTATAGTCGGACCAGATTGATTTATCTAAGGGGCTATGTGGGTGGGGAGTTCAATCGCCTGTGAAAATAGCGGAAACAAGTAATTATGAGGTGAGAATTCGCCACCGCTAAATGCCGACTTCGTTCCCGATTCAGTTCATACCCAGTGGGTGGTGGTCGGGCGAACGAGACGGAGTAAATTAACGGTAGTGGTACCTCCTTATAGGAATCACTACTTGCCTGGTTTGGCCCTCCGGTACGTTTTTATCTTTGGCTCTTTTGTTACCTGTGAGTTGAATTGGGTTATTGCCCATTATAAAAGTAGTAAGATTATTACAATATCAGAGAAATCGTCTGAGATATGTTCTGGCAAAATAAACATTAATTCGCCATTACCCCACATATTGATACATAGATAGCACAGTTTAGAAATTATGAATGGTTCCGTGGATTCCGGGGAGTCTACGCTCCATTTTACCCGTGCCAAGAAATGTATTTTTTTATAACTTCAACTGAATATGTAAATAATTTGTTTTAACTTTTTTTCTCTCACTTATTAATGCTTTTAGGTATATTTAATGTATTTATAGACCTCGGTCCGTTACTTCAACCTAGGCGCTATAGAGGTATGTAGTGTTGAAAAGGTTAAGAATTTACTTGTAACTTTCATATGTCAGTAGGTCCTATAACGGTCATATAATATGACCTACTGACATAGATCTGAATGTTGGAACTAAATTTATAATTATAATTTCAGATGTCAGTAGGTCACATATCTTCTATGCAAACACCACCAGGCAACCCAAACTTTGTGGAATTAGATCCGAAGTACTCGTGTAAAGTATGCCGCCATGTTCTCCGGGATGTGATGCAGACCTCGTGCGGGCACCGGGTCTGTGAATCGTGCGTGCCCACCTTGTTTGATGGCAAGTCCGAGCCTGTACCCTGTCCGGCCGGTGAAGAGGACTGCTTGCCTTTGTTTAGAAATGAGGTAATACTGCACAGTTTTTTTATGGCGAACAGGGCAGATCCTGCGGATGCACAGGCTGATCTGGATCTACACTGATCGCCACCCATTTGAAAAACGAGACCTATTATAATACACCTCTGTATGTCCGTCCTATTCACGTTACAGTTTTCGGGTACCTATTACCTCTGCAACCCTAAGTCCGATTGACTTGAAACATCATATACTTGTTTATCATGATTTCATTCCATTCCATCTATGTTGCTCACATTCCTAAGGTCAAATTACTTTGTGTTAAAGTTTTTGGCAAAATTTGCGTTAAAGTGTTTGACTGCCTATGATTATACCCCCGGCATACAAAGTCTGTTCACAGGTTTATAGTTTTCGTCATTCCGTCTGTCCACGTTAAAGTTTTTTGGTACCCATTATCTCTGTAACGATAAGTCGGATCGACCTCAAACTTCATATACTTCCTTATCCTCATCCACATTTTCATTCTATACTACAGTCGTGCGACCTTCATGTCCAAGGTCAAGGTCAAATTACTTAGAAATTTGCGCCCGTAAGATTTGTGTTAAAGTTTTTGGGTACCCATTATCTCTGCAACGGTAAGTCGGATCGACTTCAAACTTCATATACTTCCTTATCATCATCCATATTTTCATTCCATACCACGCCCATGCAGCCTTCATTTTCAAGGTCAAGGTAAAATTACTTAGAAATTTACATCCGTAAGATTTGCGTTACAGTATTCGGCTACTCATTATCTCTGCATGCAACAGTAAGTCGGATGTTATTATTTGCGCTCACAAAAATGACAGTAACTTGTTATTTTTAGCTTCTTTTTAGCTCACCTGAGCGAAGTGAACATTTTCAAACGTCTTCTCCTCGGTAACCATTGGGTCTATAGTCACCAAACTTCATGGTCATGGTCCTTAGGTAGGGGGATTACAAAATTGTTAAAATGACGTCATTACATAATCCAAGATGGCCGCCGTCTAAAAATAGTACAAATTCTTAAAAAATCTTCTTCTCAAGAACCGCCAACCGGATTTCGACAAAACTTGGTAGAAATGATCGATGTACATTGCTCTTTCAAAGTTGTTAAAATGGTGACCCTGGGGTTGAAAATGGGCGTGGCCCGTGGGGTCAAATTGGGGCAAATATTGTCAAATTTTATTTTTGACTGAATATGGTCATTTCATATATCAAATTGAAGGTATCAATGAGGTGATCACTCTGGTGCATTTTTTGTCGAAATCAGATTGTTATGTCATCCAAGATGGCCGCCAAAAGGTCAAAAGGTCGTTCTTTTATTAGAGATTTCAAAATTCTTCTTCACATGAACCGCTTGGCCTTGGTAGCCAAACTTAAAAGTTATGGTCCATGGGTGTAAGCCTTTTCAGATTTGTTAAAATAGGAGGTCATCGCTAATCCAAGATGGCCGCCGTCTAAAAAATAGCATAAATTCTTAAAAAATCTTCTTCTCATGAACCGCTTGCCGGATTTCGACGAAACTTGGTAGAAATGATCAATGTACATTGCTCTTTCAAAGTTGTTAAAATGGTGACCCCGGGGTCAAAAATGGGCGTGGCCCGTGGGGTCAAATTGGGGTCAAATTTTATTTTTGACCGAATATGGTCATGTCATATATCAACTTGAAGGTATCAATGAGGCGATCACTCTGGTGCATTTTCTGTCGAAATCGGATTGTTATGTCATCCAAGATGGCCGCCGAAAGGTGAAAAGGCCGTTCTTTTATTACAGATTTCAAAATTCTTCTTCACATGAACCGCTTGGCCCATGGTAGCCAAACTTAACAGTTATGGTCAATGTGTGAAGCCTTTTCAGATTTGTTAAAATGGAGGTCATCGCTAATCCAAGATGGCCGCCGTCTAAAAATAGCATAAATTCTTAAAAAATCTTCTCATGAACCGTTAGCCGGATTTCGACGAAACTTGGTAGGAATGATCGATGTACAATGCTCTTTCAAAGTTGTTAAAATGGTGACCCCGGGGTCAAAAATGGGCGTGGCCCGTGTGTCAAATTTTATTTTTGACCGAATATGGTCATGTTATATATCAAATCGAAGGTATCAATGAGGCGATCACTCTGGTACATTTTTTGTCCAAATCGTATTGTTATGTCATCCAAGATGGCCGCCGAAATGTCAAAAGGTCGTTATTTTATTAGAGATTTCAAAATTCTTCTTCACATGAACCGCTTGGCCCATGGTAGCCAAACTTAAAAGTTATGGTCCATGGGTGAAGCCTTTTCAGATTTGTTAAAATGGAGGTCATCACTAATCCAAGATGGCCGCCGTCTAAAAATAGCATAAATTCTTAAAAAATCTTCTTCTCATGAACCTCTGACCGGATTTCGACAAAACTTGGTAGGAATGATCGATGTAGAATGCTCTTTCAAAGTTGTTAAAATGGTGACCCCGGGGTCAAAAATGGGCGTGGCCCCGTGGGGTCAAATTGGGTCAAATTTTATTTTTGACTGAATATGGTCATGTCATATATCAAATTGAAGGTATCAATGAGGCGATCACTCTCGTGCAATATTTGTCGGAATCAGATGATTGTGTCATCCATGATGGCCACCAAAAGGTTCATTTATTCAAGATTTTTAACGTCTTTTTCTCAGGAACCACATGGCCGATGCTGGGTGAAGCATTTTCAGATTTTGTAAAATGAGAGTCATCGCTTAATCCAAGATGACCGCCATCTAAAAATAGCACAATTTTTTTATTTTTTTACACATGAACTCAATGTCACATTCTCCTCTGGTGTTCATGGAGTCAGGTGAGCGAATTAGGGCCATCATGGCCCTCTTGTGAGCTATTGTTATCGCAATGTGTCCGTCGTCCGTCGTCGTCGTCCGTGAACATTTTCAAACGTCTTCTCCTCCGTAACCATTGGGCCTATAGTCACCAAACTTCATGGTCATGGTCCTTAGGTAGGGGGATTACAAAATTGTTAAAATTACATCATTACGTAATCCAAGATGGCCACCGTCTAAAAATAGCACAAATTCTTCAAAAATCTTCTTCTCAAGAACCGCCGACCGGATTTCGACAAAACTTGGTAGGACTGATCGATGTACAATGCTCTTTCAAATTTGTTAAAATGGTGACCCTGGGGTCAAAAATGGGCGTGGGCCGTGGGGTCAAATTGGGGTCAAATTTTATTTTTGACTGAATATGGTCTTGTCATATATCAAATTGAAGGTATCAATAAGGCGATCACTCTGGTGCATTTTTTGTCGAAATCGGATCGTTAGGTCATCCAAGATGGCCGCCGAAAGGTCAAAAGGTCGTTCTTTTATTAGAGATTTCAAAATTCTTCTTCACATGAACCGCTTGGCCCATGGTAGCCAAACTTAAGAGTTATGGTCCATGGGTGAAGCCTTTTCAGATTTGTTAAAATGGAGGTCATCGCTAATCCAAGATGGCCGCCATCTAAAAATAGCATAAATTCTTAAAAATTCTTCTTCTCATGAACTGCTAGCCGGATTTCGACGAAACTTGCTAGGAATGATCGATGTACAATGCTCTTTCAAAGTTGTTAAAATGGTGACCCCGGGGGTCAAAAATGGGCGTGGCCCGTGGGGTCAAATTGGGGTCAAATTTTATTTTTGACCGAATATGGTCTTGTCATACAACAAATTGAAGGTATCAACGAGGCGATCACTCTGGTGCATTTTTTGTCGAAATCGGATGGTTAGGCCATCCAAGATGGCCGCCGAAAAAAGGTCAAAAGGTTTGTTCTTTTATTAGAGATTTCAAAATTCTTCTTCACATGAACCGCTTGGCCCATGGTAGCCAAACTTAAAAGTTATGGTCCATGGGTGAAGCATTTTCAGATTTGTTAAAATGGAGGTCATCGCTAATCCAAGATGGCCGCCGTCTAAAAACAGCATAAATTCTTAAAAAATCTTCTTCTCATGAACCGCTTACTGGATTTCGACAAAACTTGGTAGGAATGATCGATGTACAATGCTCTTTCAAAGGTGTTAAAATGGTGACCCCGGGGTCAAAAATGGGCGTGGCCCGTGGGGTCAAATTGGGGTCAAATTTTATTATTGAACAAATATGGTCATGTCATATATCAAATTGAAGGTACCAACGAGGCGATCACTCTGGTGCATTTTTTGTCGAAATCGGATGGTTAGGTCATCCAAGATGGCCGCCGAAAGGTCAAAAGGTTGTTCTTTTATTAGAGATTTCAAAATTCTTCTTCACATGAATCGCTTGGCCCATGGTAGCCAAACGTAAGAGTTATGGTCCATGGGTGAAGCCTTTTCAGATTTGTTAAAATGGAGGTCATCGCTAATCCAAGATGGCCGCCGTCTAAAAATAGCACAAATTCTTAAATCTTCTTCTCATGAACTGCTGGCCGCATTTCGATGAAACTTGGTAGGAATGATTGATATACAATGCTCTTTCAAAAAATGGTTACCCCAGGGTCAAAAATGGGCGTGGCCCATGGGGTCAAATTTTATTTTTGACCGAATATGCTAATGTCATATATCAAATTGAAGGTATCGATGAGGCGATTGCTCTGGTGCAATATTTGTCGGAATCGGATGATTATGTCATCCATGATGGCCGCCAAAAGTTAATTTATTCGAGATTTTGAACGTCTTTTTCTCAGAAACCACATGGCCGATGTCAAGGTCATTACCAAGGTCAGGAATGATCGAGACAAATTGTCTCCCCTATTATCATATGAACCAAGTATACTTCAATTGTTATGACGTTATGGCCAATATAGTTTGATCAGACGAACGAAAAGTGGTAACAATGCAGTTGAAGTGTAAGGGATAGTCTAGAGTAGATAAGTACACGTAGTCACTTAATCACTTATAATGTACACTATATTACATGGGGAACACACAGGAATACATGATACATTGATATGCGAACATCACTGTACTGTGCATGATACTATTCAATTACTACAAGATTGTAAGCCAATCGACTGTTATACTTTAACGCAACTTAAAAGCTATAGACGAATAAACTCAGTATGTGGTATCTCAATGGTCCCGTAGTGGACAATAGTATGAATGCACAAGTACTTTGATGATCGCTAATCAAAGTGAAATAACATATAAGTATAGCATGGCATAACGGACATTGGAGGACAAATGACAATCATCTGAGCTACCCCAGTGCTGGCGTATCTCAATAGATAGTGGTAATAACTGAGTATCAAGGTCCCAAGGTCTACCTCACCTGCAGCATGAGGTCTAGTCAACAATATGGCTATAATCCAACTTCAAGTGGATTAATCCATAAACAATATATGTAGTCTTACTACAATCCTTTAGCCATGATATGCCATGATAGGAGTATTACCATACACTATCAAAGTATACATATGTATTGCCTATGCAATATATTTCCAAAGTATGAATGTCAAAGTCAAAGCCGGATGTGGTTACATCACATGATAGTCAATAACGATAATGTTCCGGAAGCTGGTACCGGAAGTAAAGTTCCAAAGGTAGTATTATTTCCGGAAATGGTGGACCAGATGTAAAGTTCCCATGGTATCACTCGACTGTAGCAACCCGGATGTGGTGAACCGGATGTAAAGTATCCATGGTGAATCAATGGGTTGGAATACCGGAAGTGGTAGACCGGATGTAAAGTTCCGATATAATACAAATGCGATTATCACGTTGGCTAAGACGCCGGGAAAAGAAAATTTCACTTAGGTGACATTCAACTCGGTGGTAGTATAATGATATGATATGTTGTGTATGGCGTTTCACTTCACTAATCTATGGCTGTGACTGTCTGCTGAACGCGATGTAGCTATCACACACTGCTCTATACAGGCCTGTACCCGGAGCTGCTACACACACTGCGCCAGACAGACATACGGACACTCGGACGACCGATTGTACTCTGCACTGACGGGGGTCTGCCCTCAACGAGTGGACCAAAACGTCCAATGTTGCCCGCTGGAGCGATCTCAAGAGGCTACAAAAATGAAATGAGTCTCCAATTACTTGACGATAACGCACAGACAGACAGACAGAATGCACAACGGACTAGAACGGGAATCGAACAACGGCAAATCACAGCTGAAATAAAATGTTGTAGGTACATACCAAAATCCTCCGTGTCACTGGTGAATACAGTACTATCCTTCTGTTACCAGAAAATATGTTTGTCCCACCAACACATAGCGAGACATCGCTTATATATGCACCAGTGAAACCATGCACGGAATAATGAATATGCCTACCCCTCGTTCGATATCTCACATAAATACTACAAAACCATGGCTTTTGCCATTTCACCCGTGGGTTATATTTGGCATAAATATATGTTCCCACGCCATAAATTCAACCAAACCAGTGTACAGCCCTCGTGGAATAAATACCATCCAACATGGTATACCCCACACTACCATAAATCTGCACACTATAGACCCAGATCTCATAATCCGAAATCTACTCGACTGGTCTCGACAATGCGAAGGTCGCTTTTTGGCCCGCCAAACCCCTCCATATCGGTCCTACGGCTATACACTCAAATGAGAGTGTAGCACATACTAAACTCAAATATCGTGGTCATTTACGGAAATGTCACGACACAAAGCATCACCAGTATGGGATCTGATATATCCGTGTTGGCCAGTACCAGGCTATGCTGAAACACTAACCCGTAGCATACATAACAGGGCAGACCATGGTATGGTCTGCGCTATATACTGGCTTCACCTACAGAAGGTCCCTTATCCTTATCTGGATAGTGGACATCCTTAATACTAAAAGGGGTCTTTTCCCTAGCGAAAACAGCACACACAGTCAACGAGTTCTCTACCACACACATGCATAGTCTGTGGCAAATATGGCGTGACATCAGTAAAACATTGCTCATAAAATAGACGTATATTTAAATCCGCAAAAAAGGACACGCATAAACGTATTTCCACCAATACAACATAAGCCCCGTTATTACACGCACATTGTACATGGCAAATGTACATGCTAAATCACAGGTATGTAAAAATCACAGGTGTGTGAAATCACAGGTATGTGGAATCACAGGTATGTGAAATCAATAATACGCACAACAATACAAAACAGTACCACACATCACAAATATACAATTATACGGAATCCAGAATGTACAAGAATGCACGTGTCACGTGACAGCCGATGATGGCCAAACTTCATAGTAAGTTAAGATCCTTGGGTGAAGCATTTTCAGATTTGGTAAAATGAGAGTCATTGCTTAAT
>CM055269.1:89289127-89341387 GCA_029237695.1 Conchocele bisecta
CTATGCTTGGAAAAAATCTGGCCTTCGTGGCTTTGCCTCGTTTCTTGTTTTAGATTGACCTGGTTTTTTTCGTGTAATCCATGACCCACCACCCAACCCTTACCCCAAGGTCAAGGTCACAAACTTAACACATTCATAAACTTAACGTTGGGGTAAATGTCTTATAACATCTGTTTCCTTTCATGGAACGCATTAATATTTCATGCATGCATTCATCTGATGATACTCTATCGTGCTATAGCAAATATATGACCCACCACCCACCCCTTACCCCAAGGTCAAGGTCACAAACCTTGACGCTCGTGTAAATGGCTTATAATCAAATATGCCTCGTTTTCTTTGGCTGCCAGCGGGGGCATTCGTGTGCCGAAAGGCCACATTTCTAGTTCATACATGCATTCCTCAGATGACCCTCTATCATGCTGTAGCAAATCCACAACCCACCACACAACCCTTACCCAAAGGTCAAGGTCACAAACTTAGCATGTTCATTAACTTTACGTTGGGGTAAATGTTGTGTAACTTCTGTTTCGTTACAGGGAACGCTTTGATATTCCATACATGCATTCATCTGATGATCCTCTATTGTGCTACAGCAAATCCATGACCCCCCCCACCCCTTTCCCCAAGATCAACATCATAAACTTAATGTTGGAGTAAATGTCTTTTTAGCTCTCCTGAGCGAAGCTCTTGTGAGCTATTGTTACCGCAATGTGTCCGTCGTCGTCCGTCGTCTGTGAACATTTTCAAACGTCACCAAACTTCATGGTCCTTAGGTAGGGGGATTACAAAATTGTTAAAATGACGTCATTACGTAATCCAAGATGGCCGCCGTCTAAAATTAGCACAAATTCTTAAAAATCTTTTTCTCAAGAACCGCCAACCGGATTTTCGACAAAGCTTGGTAGGAATGATCGATGTACAATGCTCGTTCAAAGTCGAAATTGGATGGTTATGTCATCCAAGATGGCCGCCGAAAGGTCAAAAGGTCGTTCTTTTATTAGAGATTTCAAAATTCTTCTTCGCATGAACCGCTTGGCCCATGGTAGCCAAACTTAAGTTATGGTCCATGGGTGAAGCCTTTTCAGATTTGTTAAAATAGAGGTCATCGCTAATCCAAGATGGCCGCCGTCTGAAAATAGCATAAATTCTTAAAAAATCTTCTTCTCATGAACCGCTAGCCGGATTTCGACGAAACTTGGTAGGAATGATCGATGTACAATGCTCGTTCAAAGTTGTTAAAATGGTGACCCCGGGGTCAAAAATTGGCGTGGCCCGTGGGGTCAAATTTTATTTTTGACCAAATATGGTCATGTTATATATCAAATCGAAGGTATCAATGAGGCAATCACTCTGGTGCATTTTTTGTCGAAAGCGGATGGTTATGTCATCCAACATGGCCACCGAAAGGTCAAAAGGTCGTTCTTTTATTAGAGATTTCAAATTTCTTCTTCACATGAACCACTTGGCCCATGGTAGCCAAACTTAAAAGTTATGGTCCATGGGTGAAGCCTTTTCAGATTTGTTAAAATGGAGGTCATCGCTAATCCAAGATGGCCGCCATCTAAAAATAGCACAAATTCTTAAAAAATCTTCTTCTCATGAACCGCTGGCCGGATTTCGACGAAACTTGGTAGGAATGATCGATGTACAATGCTCTTTCAAATTTGTGAAAATGGTGAACCCGGTGTCAAAAATGGGTGTGGTCCGTGGGGTCAAATTGGGGTCAAATTTTATTTTTGACCTAAGGCCTAATATGGTCATGTCATATATCAAATTGAAGGTATCGATGAGGCGATTGCTCTGGTGCAATATTTGTCGGAATCGGATGATTATGTCATCCATGATGGCCGCCAAAAGGTCCATTTATTCAAGATTTTTAATGTCTTTTTCTCAGGAACCACATGGCCGATGCTGGCCAAATTTCATAGTAAGTTAAGATCCTTGGGTGAAGCATTTTCAGATTTGGTAAAATGAGTCATCGCTTAATCCAAGATGACCGCCATCTAAAAATAGCACAATTTATTTAAAACACATATGAACTCAATGTCACATTCTCCTCTGGTGTTCATGGAGTCTGGTGAGCGAATTAGGGCCATCATGGCCCTCTTGTTTTAAATTCTGTTTCTTTACAGGGAACGCCTTGATATTTCATACATGCATTCATCTGATGATACTCTATCGTACTATAGCAAATCCATTGACCCACCCCCCACCCCTTTCTCCAAGGTCAAGATCACAAACTTAGCACATTCATAAACTTAACGTTAGGGTTAATGTCTTATAACATCTGTTTCCTTTCATGGTACGCATTGATATTTCATACATGCATTCATCTGAAGATACTCTATTGTGCTATAGCAAATTCATGAACTACAGCCCACCCCTTACTTCAGGGTCAAGGTCATAAACTTAGCACATTCATAAACTTAACGTTGGGGTAAATGTCTTATAACATCTGTTTCCTTTCATGGAACGCCTTGATTACATCATTATCTGACATACCCTATTGCTACAAACCGCCCACCGCCCCCCCCCAAGGTCAAGGTCACAAACTTAGCATTCGTAAATTAAGTTGGGGTAATTCTTATAACCGGTTTTCATGGAACCCTTGATATTGCATACATGCATTCCTCAGATGACCCTCTATCATGCTGTAGCAAATCCACAACCCGCCACCCAACCCTTACCCCAAGGTCAAGGTCCAATCCCTTATATCTCTGCAGTCCTAAGTCACATTGACTTGAAACTTCATATGTTTATTAGTCATGATCCATATATTCATGCTGTATCCCACTCATACGGCCCCTGTGCCCAAGGTCAAGGTCAAATGACTTAGAAGTTTGCGTTCCGAAATCTGCGTTAATGTTTTTAAATACCTTATATCTCTGCAGTCCTAAGTCACATTGACTTGAAACTTAGTCATGATCCATACATTCATGCTGTATCCCACTCATGCGGCCCCTGTGCCCAAGGTCAAGGTCAAATGACTTAGAAGTTTGCGTTCCGAAATCTGCGTTAAAGTTTTTAAATACCTTATATCTCTGCAGTCCTAAGTCACATTGACTTGAAACTTCATATACTTATTAGTCATCATCCATATATTCATGCTGTATCCCACTCATGCGGCCCCTGTGCCCAAGGTCAAGGTCAAATGACTTAGAAGTTTGCTTTCCGAAATCTGTGTTAAAGTTTTTAAATACCTTATATCTCTGCAGTCCTAAGTCACATTGACTTGAAACTTCATATGTTTATTAGTCATGATCCATATATTCATGCTGTATCCCACTCATACGGCCCCTGTGCCCAAGGTCAAGGTCAAATGACTTAGAAGTTTGCTTTCCGAAATCTGCGTTAAAGTTTTTAAATACCATATATCTCTGCAGTCCTAAGTCACATTGACTTGAAACTTCATATGTTTATTAGTCATGATCCATATATTCATGCTGTATCCCACTCATATGGCCCCTGTGCCCAAGGTCAAGGTCAAATGACTTAGAAATTTGTGTTCCGAAATCTGCGTTAAAGTTTTTAAATACCTTATATCTCTGCAGTCCTAAGTCACATTGACTTGAAACTTCATATGTTTATTAGTCATGATCCATATATTCATGCTGTATCCCACTCATACGGCCCCTCTGCCCAAGGTCAAGGTCAAATGACTTAGAAGTTTGCGTTCTGAAATCTGCGTTAAAGTTTTTAAATACCTTATATCTCTGCAGTCCTAAGTCACATTGACTTGAAACTTAGTCATGATCCATACATTCATGCTGTATCCCACTCATGCGGCCCCTGTGCCCAAGGTCAAGGTCAAATGACTTAGAAGTTTGCGTTCCGAAATCTGCGTTAAAGTTTTTAAATACCTTATATCTCTGCAGTCCTAAGTCACATTGACTTGAAACTTAGTCATGATCCATACATTCATGCTGTATCCCACTCATGCGGCCCCTGTGCCCAAGGTCAAGGTCAAATGACTTAGAAGTTTGCGTTCCGAAATCTGCGTTAAAGTTTTTAAATACCTTATATCTCTGCAGTCCTAAGTCACATTGACTTGAAACTTCTTATACTTATTAGTCATCATCCATATATTCATGATGTATCCCACTCATGCGGCCCCTGTGTCCAAGGTCAAGGTCAAATGACTTAGAAGTTTGCTTTCCGAAATCTGCGTTAAAGTTTTTAAATACCTTATATCTCTACAGTCCTAAGTCACATTGACTTGAAACTTCATATGCTTATTAGTCATCATCCATATATTCATTCTGTGTCCCACTCATGCGGCCCCTGTGCCCCTATGTCTAGGTCAAATGACTTAGAAGTTTGCGTTGAAGTTTCTGTCAAAATATGCGTTAAAGTTTTCACATACCTACTATCTCTGTAACCGTAACTCAGATTTGCTTGAAACTTTGTATGCTTATTGGGCATCAAATTTCAAATAAATACACTCTGAGACCATCAAATGCCTCAGCGGGCTCGACATGCGGGCCGCGGCCATCCTCGTTTATGCAACTGTGCCAAATTTGAGTGAAGGCTGCCAACAGGCGAGCTTCGTTGTCTTCTGACAACTCTTGTTCAATAACTCATGAACCACTTCACCGATTTTGATAATATTTGGCCACAATGTGGATGGTCCGATCGCCCAAGGTCACTGACAATTTGTTTTGTATTTTTATACCAACGAGTTGTGGGGGGGGGGTGGTATACTGGAGTCAGGTTGTCCTTCTGTCCGTCCGTGCGTCCGTAAACTTAATATCAGAGAAATATTGTTATAACTTCTATTTCCTTCATCTAAAATGCTTAATATTTCACACATGCATTCCTGTAAGGCTCTACTACTATGCTGTGCGAAATCCATGACCGTCCAACCCCCGCAGATCCCAAAATCAAGGTCACATACTTAGTCTCTTTACAAAACTTAACATCATGACATATTGTTATAACTTCTATTTCCAACATCTAAAATGCTTAATATTTGACACATGCATTCCTGTCTCTAACTACCATGGCTGTGCATATACCATCGTCCAACCCCCGCTGATCCCAAGGTCAAGGCAAATACTTAGTCTCTTTACAAAACTTAACTCAGGAGAAATATGTTATAACTTCTATTTCCTTCATCTATGCTTAATATTTCCACATTCTTCCTTTGTAAGGCTCTACTACCATGCATGCAATCCACGACCTCCAACCCCGCTGATCCCAAGGTTCAGCTCACATACTTATCTCTACAAAACTTAACATCAGAGAAATATGTTATATTTTCTATTTCTTTCATCGAAAATTCTTAATATTTCATGCATGCATTCCTCTAAGGCTCTACTATTATGCTGTGACACATTCCCGCTGATCTCAAGGTCAAGGTCACGTAGTTAGTCTCTTTACAAAACTTAACATCAGAGAAATCGGTTATAACTTCTATTTCCTTACTCGGATCTACTTCACATTTCACACACACATTGCTCCAATGGACCTCTACCACCCTGTGACAAATTCACGTTCATGCCACTCCCGCTAAGCCCAGAGTCAAGGTCACAAGCCCACACACTTGGATTTTTTTTCGTATTTTAGGGGTACCTGGGCCCACAGTTATTGCGTAAGCCTCGCTTACTGACCAATCTAGTTTTAATTAACAAGGCTGCCAGCGAGGGCTTACTGCGCATTTTGACTAGGTCATATTCTGGAATTTCCGTTGCTAAGAACTTTGTGAAACAATTAAAAAGCCGTAACATATCCATTATTTTCATTGAAAGAATGAAATAAATGGTATTCGGAACTGTTGAAATTTATAAATAAATGTTAGTTGCATGTACATGTACAATGCCATTAACAACAATGTTCAAAGTGACACTGATGTCAGCAATTCATGTTTTTAGCAAAATTGAAGCAAACTTTCAGCACATAAAGCTTCATGTAAACATTGAATGTACGACTTTAGTTGTATATTACTACTCTATGATGAATTGAATGTTGTAAATGCAACTTTGCACAGCAAGAAATGTCCATATGCCAAATGTTATAACCAATATGTATGCCAACATTATAAAGATTATTTCATGAGATATGTGAGTTATGAAAAGTGGCCAAGTTTTATTGGGCCAACCTGTATATTAACATTTTCTCCAATTTTCCCAATGTTATTGTTTGTCAGTCAATCAGGTATGGGTCATGTTCCCTAAATGACAAATTAGAGCTGTCATATCCAAACTATTTGTTTCATGCCCGCCCAAATCAAATCAGCACTATCGTCATATGTTTTAGATATACCCTGACCGGAGTGGGCGGAGAGAGGTGCGAAAATTGCATGTTTACTGCACATTCAAACCCCATGGCTGTCAGCGACAATTATCATGGTCAAAGTTAGAGGTAAATATTAGGGGTGTAACGATTCACCGAACATTCGATGCACCGTGATATTTTGAAGATGATGTGATTCATGATGCGACAGTGATATTCGATTCAGTACAATTTTTACAATTCAATGCTTTGGAATCACAAATTATGCTGTAAGTAGATGTTATTGCCGGGTCCAATAGCCTGGAACCATTTTTGGGTTCGGTTTTATGCATAATATCGCTTATATGAACCATTGAATATGTAATTTGTGGGGTACATTCGAACCTCCCTGAACGGCCACCTCTCTACAACAACACCCTCTCTGTAACATCTGCTATTTTATCTCCCAAATGGATGGTTCCCTCTATATCTAACCATTAGACTGCTGAACACGAAAATTGTCGACTGCTGTTGCTTTTGCCTTCTTTTGCCTTCTTTATCAATAAAAACATGTTTTGACAGCACTTTAAGATGCTGTCAAAGCATGTATTTGATGAGAATTATTGAAGAAAGTAAATAAACAGTAGACAACAAAATTTAATTCAGCGTTGACCTCCCTACAACAGCCACCTCTCTACAACAGCCAGTTTTGCGTCTTCCCATGAGTGGCTGTTGTAGAGAGGTTGCACTGTACTAATATCGCGAGATGAATCGTATCGTGTCCCCAAGTAGCATGATGTGCACGGGCCTGCATATTTTGTTCGAGTGATCGCATCTTTCGAGCCATCGCATCTTGCGATTTTGGTATATTTGTTGACTACTGTACCAGTCGGATTTAGGAAATAACGAAGCAGAATAGAGTGTATCTATGTTTTAGATGATAATAGTATTTATTCACAGATTAAAGTTATGTAAAATTAAATAAAATGTATTTATATGTATTTACAAAACTGTCTTTATTTTAATTATTATCAAATGAGAAAAGCTCCAGTATTTACTATAAATAGTGGCGCACATAATTAATGTCGCAGGTGGTTGTGACGTCACTCGAAACATCGGGGCATTAATAACGATGTTGTTATACGACGCCCATAAAAAATCTGGAATCCGTCATGAATCGTAAAATGTTGCAACGCAACAACACGTGCTTTACTTAATTTGTGACCAGTGTAAACGCTGATCAATTTGCAACTCCTGCAACTTGATACGGGTTTAATATTTCACTAAATTATTCATCATGAACTGAATGTGCAGGCCGATTTAATGCTGCACTGATCGGAAATTCAGTAGAGCAAATCCTTTTTGTCACGACCAGTCATCTTTGCTTAACTAGGAAGTGCGGTACTATTAATGGGCGTTTTTCGTTGTAACTCCCGGGTAGCCACACGAATAACACGAGGACCACTAGAATGTGGGTTACTAGGGTTCCAGCTCGACCTGAACCCAAGCAACGACTCTGGTTGTTCCTGTGATACTCGGGTTACTTGGTGTAACCGGTGAGTTAGCACGAAAAACGACCAATGACTTACGACAGACTCTATTAAATGCGCCAAGTGGCCGAAGCCATCGCATGTAAATTACATTAAACATTAGTGATGGGAATCGGACGGGAAAATCACTATCGATAATCGGAAGGGTCAATTCGATTGATTATCGATAGCTATCGATTATTTATTATTAAATGCAATACGTAACAGTAACACTGTAACACACTAGTTGCGAAAACTTAACTGCTGCATACTACCGTATAAAGCAGAGTTACGATTCCTATGTCCGCAGAATAGCGAATCAGATCTGATTCGCACTTTAGCAGTCTATTTTAGTATTTTGAGGTAGGTAAAAAAAAAGGTAAAACAAAGTTTGGAGAAAAGATGAAATGGAATTTGGTGCTGCATTGTAACATTTGTAAACAGGCCAATGTATGTACAGACGGACAAAACCTGTAAGTCAACAGATCTGCATCACTTCCAATGAAGATTAGAGTCCCAATTCACTATTATAATTAGTTATAATATTATGGTAAATGTCATTTCAAACTCATTTGTAAACTGTTGACAACTTTTGGTAATATCGGTAATTGGTTACCTTTATTTGCATAGGACCTTTTGCATACGATACAAATTGCGAAGCGCATGTCGCGGTTTTCTTTCATTGGTGGCCCAGGTTTACTCTTCGAAAACCCAAAATACAGCCAGACGTTGCTCCGCCTTCCCCGGATACTTAAACAACGCATTATTGTTGGCATCTCTCCAAGCATCGACTGTAACTTCGGCCGCCATTGTGAGGAATGATAAAAACAGAAGCATTCCGAATTTTAAGTAATTACGCGAATGTAACGAAAATGAGCGAAATGGACGGGAAATCTTTTTCCTATAATCTATTATGATTGTCGCCGACGCGGCCCCTTTCGATCAATTTTCGATTATAATCGATCATCGGCACATCACTATTAAACATATAGGGAAAATTATCGGGACCGCAATGCTATTTCCAGCGAGCTCGACATTACGAGCCATCGCATTTCGTGCCATCATGATTTCATTGTACTATGAATTTCATAAAAAAGATCAGTACATTCACATGCGTTAGAATCCCATCTGTAAACAAGTAGTGTCACTATCTCTAGTAATGTCTTGGTCAGATGAGACCTAGGGGTAGTCCTGTGTCTGTCGGACACGGGGAGCCATACGGACCTGTGGCCCATGGGACGTCCGTACCAAGGGTTCTTGGGGTTTTGGCCCTTATGGGCCCATAAACTGCTCTGGATCTTCATGTGACCGGGGCATTAATAACAGGGCTTCTAAAATTTCAGAATGCCAATCGGTCCAGACGTAATTGTCGCCTCCATAGCTAAGTTTTGTGCTTTCTGCAGTTTATCTGAAGCAAAGACACTTCGTGTAAATATATCTTTTATGGTCAATGTACTATATTTATCGATTTTTGTGATGTAAAAGTCGTGTTTGAAACATTTAATACACACAGGCTCTTCGATGCGATGTCATAAATCGGCTGTTACATCAATTGGACACACAAGATAAAATAGTTAATCAAGTTTTAAAATGGTAATGTTTTACCATAATTCTGGTGTACCAGCATACACAAACAATTATTAACTGTTAGGGAAGCAAGATAATTGTATTGTTGTCAAGTAAATAACGATAATATCAACTAGCCACAATTATAGAGAGGTAAATGGAACAGCCGTTACCTGGCAATTGCCAGCTGATCAGGTTAATGATCGGACAGGATTTATATAAGCTTGCTTTCAATCCAATCCCATTTGTATAATTCTGTATTTACTATGATTGATGCATTACTTGTAAATAATATACAAATAAAATATGTTTAAACTAATGATCGGACAATTTTTTATTTTGGGAGTCAGAATTGACTGGTAATGTGTGCAGTACTTTTCTTATTTGTGGCTGTGACTGGAGAAATAGGGCTTATAGGAATTGAGACCAGTATAGCTCTTGGTTGTATACATGTATAACCAGACTAAACAGTGTGATTTTTACATAATACATATTATTTTGTTTCTCTTCGTTTGTGCCTTTTTAAATACGATCGATCGATGGTCATTGTCATAAATATTTGGTGACTCAAGACCCTAATTGACCCACACAATATGTCACATTGGCGTGTGTGTCTAGAAAATCAATATCTGGTAACACGAGGCACGCGGCAGCTGTGTATATCCGTTATCATGGTTATCAAGGTATGTAACTTCACACGTCACACCAATAAACCAGTGAGATGTTGTGTATTATTTTGGGCATTCGGAGCGTGGATTGAGAAATAGCAGCCAGATTTCATTATTTTCGGACCAAATTTTAAGGATAGTTTGCAAATCTCAATCGGTCTGAGATTTCAAAATTCGGTCCATAACCGACAAACTGAAAATTTTAGAAGCCTGTTATATAGAATCATATGTACTTGTACATGCGGACTAATTATGAACATTAACAGGTGCTAATTTTGATATTTTACGGTCCCACAACATTTTAAACAAGAGCATAGCTGAAATCTGATTCTTTCTCTGGCCCAGCATGCGGTTTGGGAGCATGTGAAGGTTAATTTAACAATGGGATTCATCCTTTCTAGAATCCCGATATCCCTGATTTGGCTCTCAGGAACATTTTGGCTTTCTGATATGCGAGAGTTGAATCCAGTTATACCAATTATAAAAGTAGTAAGATAAGTACTAAATATATTACTTTTAGGGAGTGGAGCTAAGTGACTGTTGTGGTGAGGATCTGGCACCAGATGAGGTTCTTCTAATTTCAGGGCTGAATATATATTTTTTTGTAAATATTCAGTTTTGGGGTTTTTCCCTCACTCATATTTTCATCCTATAGCCTATCCATGCAGCTGCCCTCATGCCCAAGGTCAATGACAATTACTCTGATATTTATGTTAAAGTTTTTAAGTACCCAATATTTCCATAACCCGATTGACTGTAACTGTTGTGATGTCGTTAAATCTGATTACCTTTAATAATACCTTAAATTCTCAGAAATCTGTACAACATGTATCTTTTACAATAGTATCGCAAAATGAAATAATTTCCCTTCATACCCACCCACATTTGGTCTGGTGGAAGCGACACACAAACCAAATAATGGTCATAGTTTTCATGAAAATATGTGAAAGCAAAATTCTCATTTCTTATTGTATCATTCGCCCAAAATTCTTTAGCACTTTCCATCAATAGCCAACCTGTCTCGCCCAAAATTCTTTAGCACTTTCCATCAATAGCCAACCTGTCACAGTATGCTTACTACATGTAGACATTCCATGGTTAACCTAGTATGCTTACAGGCGCATCGCTGGGCCCATGCATGTACGCACTATCATTAAGTCGAAAAGTTGGGGGAAAAATAAAGTCCAAAAATGCAATGAAGCTTGCGGCTTCGGGGGGAGTCTGATGATGAAGTGGTGTTCTTTTGTCTGACTTGTAGTAATAAACGTCTATATAAGGCGGTCTGGAAGACAATCATAGGCATGTTGGATGCACGATTTGCCTGTTTGATTTAAAAAATGTCCTGCTAAGCCAGCTCCCCACACAGTGATTGGCAATGTATTGTTCATCTTTCAAGTATTGATCCCCCCACCACATACTGCATTATTATGCACATTTCAATGTCTTCCCCGGGAGTATCAGGCATCCACAGACAATTAGATAGCAAAATTGTGGACATTAGACGACCCCGGTATGTCCACTGTATCATATGTCTATAACCTGACACAATGTGCACTTGGTGTTTCAAATATAGGCCAAAATTGTTAAATTAGTCGCACTTACCGTCACAAAAAATAATGCTCATGCATATAGCATATCATACATACCAATATTCGGCCAAATGTGGCAGAATGGAGCCCTTGGATCACTTAGTCTCTTATTAACACGGTCACCCAGTGACCAGATCACGCTCATGCATGGTGCACGTGTGTGGCAAACGGGAGCATGTGATGGGTAATTTATCCTTACTGGAATCCCAACTGGAGACCTGGTTTGGCCCTCATTTTGGCCTACATTTCAGGGCTGATTATTTTTTTTCTATTTAAATATTCCGTTCTGATTTTGGGACTTTCCCCCCAATGCAGCAGGTTGAATATGGGATCAGGCGAACACGGCGGCATAAATTAATAAGGTCTGCCTGGTTTGGATAGTGGAGGGGGCATTTAGTGTTACCCTTGTCTGTCCGTCCCGTCCGTCCGTCACCAAACTTGTAACTCGTAAAACTTTCAAACTGTGCTAGCTACAAATTTTAAACTCTGTATGTAGCTTCCTTAAATGATGATCTATGCGCAAAGATTATTTTGATTTTTTATTTGACCCCCGGGTCATGGATTATCTCCCCCTTTACGACTTAGAATATGGCTATTTTGTCTTGTAGCTCGTTAAACTTTTGAACTGAATTAGCTACAGACTTGAAACTTGGTATGTTTGATCATTGATTATCTCCCCCTTTTTTACTTAGAATTTTCCAATTTTGCCTTGTAACTCGTAAAACGTTTAAACTGTACTAGCTACAGACTTGAAAGTATGATGCGCAAAGTTTATTTTGATTTTTGATTCAACCCCCGGGTCATGGATTATCTCCCCCTTTTCGAATTAGAATTTGGCAATTTTGCCTTATAACTCGTAAATTTTTTAATCCATACTAGCTACAGATCTGAAACTTAGTAGTTAGCTTCCCTATGATGAGTAGATTCACAAAGTTTATTTCAATTTTTATTCGACCCCCAGGTCAAGGAATATCTCCCCCTTTAGACTTGGAATTTGGAAATTTTGCCTTGTAACTCGTAGTAGCTACAGACCTAAAACTTGGTATGTAGCTTCCTTATGATGATTAGATGCGGAAATTTTGATTTTTGATTCAACCCCCGGGTCATGGATTATCTTCCCCTTTTCCACTTAGAGTTTTGCTTTGTTTACTATCAAAGCGGTAGGTGGGGCATCCGTGTTCTACGAACACATTTTCTAGTTTTCTTTGGCTCTGTTACCTGTGATTTGAATTGGGTTATTGCCCATTATAAAAAGTATTAAGATTAGTGCTGATCCTACTGCTTTTGGGAGGGGGGAACCAAGTGATTCTGGTGTGGCGAGAACCTGGCATCAGATCACGATTATTCTGATTTCAGGGCTGAATATATTATTTTTTTTATTGTAAATATTCAGTTTTGATTACCATAATATTTGATAGTCTCATTTGTACAGTCAGGTAATATATGGGATTTAGTACTGAACCCATTGACCCGGCTTTAAATGGCCTTAGCTGTTGATAGGCCATTAAACCCCAACAAACAAACAAGGTGCACACGCTATGACCACCGCTATTATTGCATGAAATAATGTATTTTTCACCATCGTGCGCCAATAATTTAATTTACTCATTTATTTCAGTGTTGAATACCCATTTGTGCATTTGTACTCATTTCGCCATGAAATACATATCAGGTAGTTGTCGAGTATGCATAGACCTTGAATATGTGTAAGAATTTCATAAAAAACTAAATAAATTCCTACTTTATCCCTACTTTTTGTTGGAAAAATCCCTAGTTTTCCCAACATTTTTTAGAAAAAAGTGCCCTACTTTTTCCCTACTTTTTGTTGATTGGCCAGTTGAAAGCCTGTCCCTAGTAAACATACAGAATACCAGGCTAAGGCCGGAGTTTTTAGCTCACCTGAGCGAAGCTCATGTGAGCTATTGTTACCGCAATGTGTCCGTCGTCCATCGTCGTCCGTCGTCGTCGTCGTCCGTGAACATTTTCAAACGTCTTCTCCTCGGTAACCATTGGGCCTATGGTCACCAAACTTCATGGTCATGGTCCTTAGGTAGGGGGATTACAAAATTGTTAAAATGACGTCTTTACGTAATCCAAGATGGCCGCCGTCTAAAAATAGCACAAATTCTTACAAAATCTTCTTCTCAAGAACCGCCAACCGGATTCCGATAAAACTTGGTAGGAATGATCGATGTACATTGCTCTTTCAAATTTGTTAAAATGGTGACCCTGGGGTTAAAAATGGGCGTGGCCCGTGGGGTCAAATTGGGTTCAAATTTTATTTTTTGACTGAATATGGTCATTTCATATATCAAATTGAAGGTATCAATGAGGCGATCACTCTGGTGCATTTTTTGTCGAAATCGGATTGTTATGTCATCCAAGATGGCCACCGAAAGGTCAAAAGGTCGTTCTTTTATTAGAGATTTAAAAATTCTTCTTCACATGAACCGCTTGGCCCATGGTAGCCAAACTTAAAAGTTATGGTCCATGGGTGAAGCCTTTTCAGATTTGTTAAAATGGAGGTCATCGCTAATCCAAGATGGCCGCCGTCTAAAATAGCATAAATTCTTAAAAAATCTTCTTCTCATGAACCGCTTGCCGGATTTCGACGAAACTTGGTAGGAATGATCGATGTACATTGCTCTTTCAAAGTTGTTAAAATGGTGACCCCGGGGTCAAAAATGGGCGTGGCCCGTGGGGTCAAATTGGGGTCAAATTTTATTTTGACCGAATATGGTCATGTCATATATCAAATTGAAGGTATCAATGAGGCGATCACTCTGGTGCATTTTCTGTCGAAATCGGATTGTTATGTCATCCAAGATGGCCGCCGAAAGGTCAAAAGGTCGTTCTTTTATTAGAGATTTCAAAATTCTTCTTCACATGAAGCGCTTGGCCCATGGTAGCCAAACTTAAAAGTTATGGTCCATGTGTGAAGCCTTTTCAGATTTGTTAAAATGGAGGTCATCGTTAATCCAAGATGGCCGCCGTCTAAAAATAGCATAAATTCTTAAAAAATCTTCTCATGAACCGCTAGCCGGATTTCGACGAAACTTGGTAGGAATGATCGATGTAAACCTGGTACATGGAATACTATTATACAGACACCATACTTGGACAACCTTTTCTCATAGAGATATACATCAATAATCCCTGATCTATATTTCACCTTGACCTACATTTCCTCTTGAATTACTTACTTAATTCCCCTTGGTTAAGGTTTTTAGTCAACCTTGGTTAAGGTTTTTAGTCAAGCTTGTACATGGAATACTATTGTGCATACAGACACCATACTTGGACAACCTTTTCTCATAGGGATGTACATCAATAACCCCTGATCCATATTTGACCTTGACCTACATTTCCTCTTGAATTACTTACTTAATTCCCCTTGGTTAAGGTTTTTGTCGCGCCTGCTTTAGCAGAGGCACGACTATAGTCAGCGCTTTTTCCGTCGTCGTCGTCCGCGTCGTCGTCCGTTTTTTTTCTAAGGCAAATGCGTTATAGTTATTTATTTTTTCACAATATCTCTTTAACCCCTTGCCAGACTTTGATAATATTTCATATCAATGTTTGTCATGGGATGATGCTTCATTACGCACATGCCCACATCCAAATTCTGAAGGTCAAGGTAATTATTTACTTGTAATGTTCACCGGTTTTGTAACTGAAATGCGTTAAACTTATTGTTTTTTCACAATATCTCTTTAACCTCTTGCCAGACTTTGATAATATTTCACATCAATGTTTGTCTAGGGATGATGCTTCATTACGCACACCCCCACATCCAAATTCTCAAGGTCATTTATTTATTTGTAATGTTCACGGTCAATTACATCGGCAGGCGCGACACCGTGGCGTAATTCTTGTTAGTCAAGCTTGTAGATGGAATACTCCTGGCCCTACACCAACCATACTTGGACAACTTCATCTCATAGTGATGTACATCAATCAACAACCCCTAACCTCTATTTGACCTTCACCTACATTTAACCTTGAATTACTTAGTTAATTCCCCTTGGTTTAGTTTTTTAGTCGACCTTGGTTAAGGTTTTTAGTCAAGCTTGTAGATGGAATACTATTGAGCATACAGACGCCATACTTGGATAACATTTTCTCATAGGGATGTACATCAATAAGCCCTGACCTATATTTTACCTTCACCTACATTTAACATTGAATTACTTACTTATTTCCCCTTGGTTAAGGTTTGTACTCAAACTTGGTTAATGTTTATAGTCAAGCTTGTATATAGTCAAGCTTGTATCTCCTAGTGATGTACATCAATAACCCCTGACCTATATCTGACATTGACCTACATTTAACCTTGAATTACTTACTTAATTTCCCTTGGTTAAGGTTTTTAGTCAACCTTGGTTACTGTTTTTAGCTCGACTATTCAAAGAATAGTTAGAGCTTATGTTGTCACCCCGGTGTCAGCGTCGGCGTCACCGTCACGCCTTGGTTAAGGTTTTTAGTCAACCTTGTATATTGAATACTACTGGCCCTACACCTACCATACTTGGACAACTTCATCTCCTAGTGATGTACATCAATAACCCCTGATCTATATTTGACCTTGACCTACATTTAACCTTGAATTACTTAGTTAATTCCCCTTGGTTAAGGTTTTTAGTCAACCTTGGTTAAGGTTTTTAGTCAAGCTTAGTACATGGAATTACTATTGTGCATACAGACACCATACTTGGACAACCTTTTCTCATAGGGATGTACATCAATAACCCCTGATCTATATTTGACTTTGACCTACATTTCCTCTTGAATTACTTAGTTAATTCCCCTCGGTTAAGGTTTTTAGTCAAGCTTGTATATGGAATACTCCTGGCCCTACACCCACCATACTTCATCTCCTAGGGATGTACATCAATCACCCCCCCCCTGATCTATTTCACCTTGACCTACATTTCCACTTGAATTATTTACTTAATTCCCCTTGGTTAAGGTTTTTAGTCAAGCTTGTATATGGAATACTCCTGGCCCTACACCCACCATACTTCATCTCCTAGGGATGTACATGAATAACCCCTGATCTATATTTGAGCTTGACCTACATTTCCTCTTGAATTACTTAGTTAATTCTCTTTGGTTAAGGTTTTTAGTCAAGCTTGTAGATGGAATATTCCTTTCCCTACACCAACCATACTTGGACAACTTCATTCATCTCCTAGTGATGTACATCAACAACCCCTGGCCTATATTTGACCTTGACCTACATTTAACCTTGAATTACTTAGTTAATTCCCCTTGGTTAAGTTTTTTAGTCAACCTTGGTTAACGTTTTTAGTCAAGCTTGTACATGGAATACTATTCTGCATACAGACACCATACTTCGACATCCTTTTCTCATAGCGATGCACATCAATAACCCCTGATCTATATTTCACCTTGACCTACATTTCCTCTTGAATTACTTAGTTAATTCCCCTTGGTTAAGGTTTTTAGTCCAGCTTGTATATGGAATACTACTGGCCCTACACCCACCATACTTGGACAACTTCATCTGCTAGTGATGTACATCAACAACCCCTGATCTATATTTGACCTTGACCTACATTTCCTCTTGAATTACTTACTCGGTTCCCCTTGGTTAAGGTTTTTAGTCAACCTTGGTTAAGTATTTTAGTGAAGCTTGTACATGGAATACTATTGTGCATACAGACACCATACTTGGACAACCTTTTCTCATAGGGATGCACATCAATAACCCCTGCTCTATATTTGACCTTGACCTACATTTCCTCTTGAATTACTTAGTTAATTTGCTTTGGTTAAGGTTGTAGATGGAATACTCCTGGCCTATATTTGACCTTGACCTACATTTAACCTTGAATTAATTAGTGAATTCCCCTTGGTTAAGGTTTTTGTTTTTAGTCAAGCTTGTAGATGGAATACTATTGTGCATACAGACACCATACTTGGAAAACTTTTACTCATAGGGATGTACATCAATAACCCCTGACCTATATTTTACCTTCACCTACATTTAACCTTGAATTACTTGGTTAATGTTTATAGTCAAGCTTGTATATGGAATACTCCTGGGCCTACATCAACCATACTTGAACAACTTCATCTCCTAGTGATATACATCAATAATCCCTGACATATATTTGACCTTGACCTACTTTTATCTTTGGATTACTTAGTTATTTCCCCTTGGTTAAGATTTGGAATACTCCTGGTCCTACAGCAACCATACTTGGAAAACTTCATCTCCTAGTGATGTACATCAATAACCCCTGACCCATATATGTCATTGACCTACATTTAACCTTGAATTACTTACTTAATTTCCCTTGGTTAAGTTTTTTAGTCGACCTTGGTTAAGGTTTTTATGCAGGCCGCAGCCACCTTGTTTGTCAAGCTATGTGTACATCGACAACCCTCGTAGTTGAGCTATGCTGTTCTCCTACAGCTCTTGTTTGATGTGCAATGATCATACTTTATAATCTGTCGAAAATATTACTTTGTTCAGGTGACGCATTTAATTAGTATAAATAATATCATGCTTCATTTGCATATGAAAATAGCCTAATACCACCGCAAGTCACTATCAGTAAAATAAATATTACTAAATGATTATATCTGTTTAGCTGGCACTCGTAATTTTTAGAACTGGTGGAATAGTGACACGATTATACACTTATTTAATTCCTATAGCGAACACTGTGTGCCTATTGAGTGGCCATGTAACTTTAAAGTCTGGTCACCTGATTCCCCACAGTATGTCTTATTCAGTAAAGATTTTCTGTTTGTTGTTATACCCACATTTTCAAAAGAAAAAAATTGGTATTTTGTTTTTGTCACTGGTGTCCGTCCGTCATGTTTTCTTGTAAGAAGTAAAACTTTTTAACCGTGATAGTGTAATGATATGGCCTGTTGCTCAAGGTTCATATTGGTGTGACGGACATGTTGATAAATA
Source organism: Conchocele bisecta (assembly GCA_029237695.1). Lineage (NCBI taxonomy): Eukaryota > Metazoa > Mollusca > Bivalvia > Lucinida > Thyasiridae > Conchocele > Conchocele bisecta. Next base: position 89,307,639 of record CM055269.1, read on the forward strand.
CTACTGGTTGTAGCAGGTTGAAACCAGATAATTCTGATGCCACAGCATTAAATGTCATCCATAGAATATATAAGGCCGTCCGTTTGGACTGTCTGGGGTGTGTACAAACTGCTCGCTTAGCGGTATACACTCACGTTGGTTGGTCGTAAGGTTGGACCCACGCCGGGTCGCCTTATGGCGCATTTGATAGTCTGGGCATGGGTGCTAACTCTGAGACTCTGAAATCTATGTTTTAGAATAAATCCACTATTCCATTGTGTGTGAATAAAAGTGTGTATGCAGAACTACTCCACAGAAGTTGCAAGTTATATGTTGACCACAACAACAACGTTACAATAGATGTAGACTTGATATTTGGGATGTAGCTTCCTTGTGGTGTGCAGATGCTCAAAGTGAATTTCAATTTTCATTTGATCCCCTTTGGACTATGAAACTTAGAAAAGTGGGTATATTGTGGTGGCGTGCCATCGACTGTTCTCAAATTTATATTTATTTGTGAAGTATTTCTGTGCAAAAACATGTTTGGACATCACATGAGAATCATCTCCTACCAAATAATGTATTTCTCATGAGATAATACAAATTTTAAAAGGCAACAGACGACAGTATTTGTTTCCCGCCTTTTAAACATTGATACATTTGCAGACCACCATTTTATTTTGCTCTTCAATGCGTATCAATATCACATGTGCAATGGTTTCTATATACAGTCTACATTCGTTTACTCAAAGTCGGTTACGTCGAATTCCCTCGTTACGTCGAATTCGTGTCCAAGTCCCGTTTCAAATCCTATTATTTTCAATGTAACTGGCTACCGTTACGTCGAATTTCGTTACGTAAAATTTTTGCCAATTCAAACTAATTGTTAGGTCCGGAAAACAGAAATGTGTGATATTACACTCTTGTTAAGACAAAGTGTCCGTTTGCGCTCGAAGCGCCAATTTACCGGGTCAAATACTAGACTTGTTTACCTGTGTAAACAAAGTTTGAATAAGTGTTAAAGGTGATTTCCTCGACACCAATTAAACTTAGCTCATCTGATTTAATCACCAGTGATCAATAACTGATCAAAGTCTACAATGTTCGCCATTATTCAGGATCTACACTGGCATGAAAATCGGGATTTGTAAGATTTCGACCCTTACAAAATAAATTTAGAGCAAGGATTTCATCAAATCTTGTTTATTGCATCGGCGATTTTTCTAGATGAGTTGTCGGAATTATCGTTAAATCACTTCAAAAGTTGTCACACCATGTCAACTTTCGAAACAATTTACGGAAAATTTTCCCGAATTTCGTTTGAATAAAAAATCGAAGATACAATATTATAAAAGATGGTTTTCTCAAATCCAACTTGTCCACACTCGTTTGCATGTGTCGTCAGATGCAAAACATTCACCCTCCGATTGATAAATGCTGTGTGTATATATAATCATGTCCGGTATGCACAACAACTTGTTAATTTCCGGTTTACATGCTTTATTTATTAAACATAATAAATGTTACTTTACTGCCTTGAATTGTCTTTTCTTGTTCCACCCTGATAATACAGATGTGTATACTTAGTTCAACTACACACATGCGTGCATAGGCAAACGCATGTAAACATATTAACGTTGCAAAAGTGTAACTCCGTGTGTCACAGGTCGTATGGGAGTTGCGTCCCATAACGTGTATGGCACTATTTCGAGGTCATGTTCAGATTTCGTTATGTCGAGCTTCGGTTTACTCAAAGTATTACAGTCCGACGGACTTAGAGTAAACGAGTGTAGGCTGTACTAAGTGATAAAGTCCTAGAAAGTCTATTAACCCTTCACCCCTAAGTAACTGGAATGGATTTCTATATGTTTATTTTCCGACCAATACAATCGTTACAAAATGATTTCCATTCATGAAAATAGGGTATGTTTTCTTCTAATGTCGACAGGGTTAATAGTCTTACCTGTATCCAGTAGACATTTGACAAGATGCAAGTCTGTTTCTGCGATATGAGTAACTTTGTGTTTGTAAATTTCATTCCTCGGCTTCACCGTGTTTCCTGTGCTTGTTCAACATCAGTCGTCGCCATTCTGTAAGCATAGACAATAGATAGTGTTTTTGATATCAAGTTGAAAAGGTAAGGCTAGGAAACGTTGAGGAATTCCTCGTACCTGTGCCAACAGGGGCACCGGAAGCATCGTAAGATTGGTCCGGCGAATCTACTGGGTGCCCTCAAAATTATCGGTTGACTGGTCTCCTCTTGGTGTCCATTTTTGTCGAGCCCGCTTGCGGAAAGCGAGACATAGAGATCACAATGACGTCCGTGCATCCGTCCGTCCGTCCGAAATCTGCGTTAAAGTTTTTAAATACCTTATATCTCTGCAGTACTAAGTCACATTGACTTGAAACTTCATATGCTTATTTTGTCAAAATTTGCTTTAAATCTTTCACATAACTACTATCTCTGTAACCGTAAGTCGGATTTGCTTGAAACTTTGTATGCTTATTGGTCATCATCCATATATTCATGCTGTGTCCCACTCATGTGGTCCCCTGTGCCCAAGGTCAAGGTAAAATGACTTGGAAGTTTGCGTTCAAGTTTCTGTCAAAATTTGCGTTAAAGTGTTCACATACCTACTATCTCTGTAACCGTAAGTCAGATTTGCTTGAAACTTTGTATACTTATTCGGCATCATCCATATATTCATTCTGTGTCCCACTCATGCGGCCATTGTGCCCCAAGGTCAAGGCCAAATGACTTAGAAGTTTGCGTTATTATAAAATCTGCGTTAAAGTTTTTACATACCTTATATCTCCACAATTGTTTCTCCAATTTATTTCCAACTTCCAATATTTCCTTTTCATCATCCATATTGTCATTCCATAGCCTGCCCATGTGGTCCATGTGCCCAAAGTCAAGGTCAAATGACTTAGAAATTTGTGTTAAAGTTTTGAGATACCGTATATCTCCACAACACTTACTCCGATTTACTTCCAACATCCAATACTTCTTATTCATCATCCATACTTTCATTCTATAGCCTGCCCATGTGGTCCACATGCCCAAGGTTAAGGTCAAATGACTTTTAAATTTGTGTTAAAGTTTTTACATACCTCATATGGCAACACTTACTCCGATTTACTTCAAACTTCAAATAATTCTTTATTATCATCCATATTTTCATTCTATAGCCCAAGATCTAGGTCAAATTACTAAAGTTTGCATTGAAGCTTTTACATACCTTATATCTCCACAATCCTTAATTCAATCTTCAAATAAATACACTCTGAGACTATCAAATGCCTCGGCGGGCTCGACATGCGGGCCCCGGCCATCTGGTTTTCATTAGTCGGTCCGTCCGTCTGTCTGAAATTGTTATGAGGTCTGTAACTTTGGTAGACTTGGAGGTCGACATGAGAACATTCTTATCCTGTAACTTTGTCAATGATGGAGGGATTTCGAAATAACTTTAATATTTAAGTTAAAATGATACAATGATAAAACTATGTTGTAAATTCCTTATAATTCCAAACCCATTGTGTTCTATCTCTCTCTTAACCCATTCACCCCTAAGTAACCGGAATGGGTGTTGATATGTTATGTTTCTGACCAATACAATCAATCGTCAAACAATTATTTTCAAACTAGAAAAGGGGGTGTCTTTATCTAAAAAAATATGAAAATTACTTTCGAAGAGTGCAGATCCTGATGAGACGGCTCGTCACGAGCCGGCTCATCTGGATCTACACTGTTTGCAAATGAAGCTATAGAGGGCAGTAGTGTTGAAAGAGTTAACAAATGAATGGACAGTGAACAAATGTAGGTAATGTTTTCTAGCCTTGTTTGATAAACTTGATATTAAATATGCCTGATATTCTCTATATACATGACTGTACGAGTAGAGAATAAACTGATCTGATTGCTGTTATACACAGATATGATATTCAATACATTCCAACTACTGTACATATTTTATGCCTATAGATAGGCCGTTAAACCCCAATAAATAAAACTATACAAATACTTTTTATTTCTCCACAGCTTTAAACTTTTGTAGCAGATAAAATTATCAACAAACAGGAAAACAAGGTAAAGGATTATCATTTCGTCAAGTAAGTATGTGTTCTGATGGCTTCATTCAGACTGGGGAAAGTTGGTCTGGCTAATAGCATACGCAAGTCTCCAGAATGAATCAAAGAATTAAGTCAGAACAAATACATTTACAAATAAATTGAAACTTTACACTTGAGGTTGATTTTCATAACATATGTTTACATCTTCCATAATTGCATAATGGAAACGTCTATTCGACCTATTGTGTTTATATCCTAATGCATTACAATGGTTAAAGTTTGTTTGATGTCATTAATCTCATAACGTTGTCAAGAGTGGCACGCTACTGACCAGCAACATCGCTGTTCCATGAATTGTGACAAAATGACGTAAACAAAAAGATGATTCTTTATCCCCCAGACAGAAGTTGGGGGGGGGGGGTGGAGGGGGGAAAACAGTTGGGCATCGAACATCGTCCGTGTCCACTGCAGGGATTTCTTGTCCGGAGCATAACTAGAATACCCTTTGAAACTTTTCGTGAAACTTCACATGCAAAGATGTGTCGCATACAAGAATGTCAACTGGTGGCCTCAACAATTTTCAAATTACCTCCTTTGATTTTTGTGCACTCATTTCTTGTCCAGATAATAACTCAAATGCTCTTTAGGATATTTCATGAAACTTCACACCTGCAAATACCACAACTCAAAGTTGTGTCGCGCACAAGAATGGCAACTCTCACCTTACTAACATATTACTTTTCTCCCTTTATAATTTGTTGACTAGATGTAGGCGGTGAGGGATGGATACACATGCGCTTCTGCACAATCGTATTTTTTGCAACTATAAGAAAATGAAATGTAAATTTACGTAACTAAATCTTGGTCTGTTGTGTTTACTGTGGGTGACAAAACATTTGGTCTATTTATAGTTTGCAATGGAAAAAATAAAATAAGTACATGTAACCGAAATGACCAATAATGACAATAATAGGTTGACAGTTTTAACTCCCATCTACAACATAGCGCAATTGCTGTCCATCTGTACCCAACAGTGTTCACTGGATTTTTTTGTAAACATTTTATATTTGTTTAGTTGTGATTTTGGACGTTTCCCCTCATCAGTACAGATGAAATATGAGATTTGACTGGGTTAACCAGGCTTAAATGACCTTAGCTGTTGACACCATTAAATAAATGTACATGATAACGTGGTACAACGAAAATTTGTTTCCAGGCCCACGAGAAAGAGTGTACGTCGCGCACAGTGGAGTGTCGGAATAAAGTGTACGGCTGTAACGAGATGGTGGCCGTGAGAGATATCGACGACCATTGTGAAAGTCGGTGTCTCTACAGACAGGTTCCATGCCAGCACTGTCACGTCATGGTGTCACTTAACATGCACACGGTAACACCTTTAACCCAGTACATTCTCAAGATTCTGACGAAAAAATTTGATTAATTTCAAGTAGAGCCAACCTATCTATTTTCAGGATCATTAACAAAATGAGTGATTATCATGTGATCTGTCACTTGTGTGGGTAATTTCAGTAGCATTAGCATCATGAGTGGCCATATATTTGGAGGACATCATGCAATCACTTGAGTGGACATTTTCAGGAGCATGAACAATATACAATTATTGTCTTTTGGGGTGGTGTACATGAGATTTACGGACCTTCGAAAAATGATGTTCACCGACGCCGAAGTACTGTACAGGTATATGGGATTTAGTACTAAACCCATTGACCCGGCCTTAAATGACTTTAGCTGTTGATAGGCCGTTAAACCCAAACAAACAAACAAACAAACAAACACTTTTCGAAGGTCTGTAAATCTCTGTACACCGACTCAAAAGACTTAATGTTTTATTACATGACCCTTACCATGAATATTCAGAAAATCAGGAATAGTCACTAAAAGTGTGAACACAATGACAATTACATGTGTCAGATTTACGCATGCGCTCTAAGGAGGTGAACAATAGTTGTTTTTTTACATGAATAAACACATCTCGGACCAGTCTCGCGGTAAACAAACCGTTCAGAGGTCTACATACATTTGTTTTTGCCAATGAGTTCAGATATATAATGTGATCACTTAATTGAGTGGGTATTTTCAGGATCATGAACAAAATGAGTGCCCGTCAGTACAGATTGTATGTCCATACCATTGTGGAACGGCAGCAATGGTGCGAAGTGAGGTAAGTACAATTGACGACTCAATAAAATGCCACTGTTACATAAAGTGGAACCTCTCCAAACCGGACACCCTGGGCAGAGCTCCATATAAGTTGTGTATCTAAAGAGTATTATACCCGCATATTTCAAATTCAATGCGTATTTTACTTTTACAAATGTATTATTGATTTTCTTCCTTATTAAATATGAAACAAATGATAAAAAAAATAAAAAAAAATTAAAATTCACTTAGTTGAGTTGCAAAAAGCAAACATTGTTTGCTTTTTGCAGCTCAACTAGGTAAATTTATTACAGTATTTTCACTACTCATTTTGAAAATCAATGCATAGTTTCACATTGCTGCAAGTATTTTGTACTCCAGTTTTTGATAATCAATGCGTATAGTGCTGTAATAAGTGTGTAATATACACCAATACGCACCTTATCTGGAGCTCTGACCCTGGGAGGTCCCGATGGTCTCCTGATTTTGGAGATGTTCCACTGTAAATCATACACATGGGCAATTCATGGCACATTCTAGTGTTTTGCAATTGTGAAAAGTTATTATAATCAGAGGTACATAACAGTGAAACACATCTATGTTAAACATCCATATTTTCCTGAGTGTTTGGTTTATCAAGGCTCCACTGTATAATAAAATATGTACTGCGGATCTCTCTGAACCTGACGGACTAAGCTTTAAAGTAGAATCTGAGTATGTAAAGGAATACAGAACTACTGTCTGCTCCACGTTTTGCTGCTGACAAACTTCTGGCCATTAAACACATTAAATCTAAAAAAATATTTAAAACTAAGTATTTCTTCATCAATAAGAAAAAAGTCACCCTACCTAATTTGTTTGATGAAATTCCATAAACTATTTATTTTATTGCGAAAAAACAATTTCTCTATGGGGAATTTAACATAGGGCCTAAAAATAGATTTTTGAAATAATTTTGGAATTTGTGGACTGATTTTCAAAATCTAACTTGTTTTCTTAGTTAGATCGATTTCAAGCTATCTAGCCAGGTTTCGTAGTCAATTTCCAGATTTTTCTGTTTTTCGACCCTCCCATAGCTACTTCAGCTTCTTTTTGTCCCATGTTATATTCCCATAGAGAAATTGTTTTTTCGCAATAAAATCAATATTTGATGGAATTTCATGAAATAAATAAAAATGAGGGTGACTTTTTTGTTATTGGTGAAAAAACACTTTGTTTTAAATATGTGTTAATGCGTTCAATGACCAAACGTTCGTCAGCAGCAAATACAAATACAAATATTTATCCCCTTAGATGAACAGACACAAAGAAGTGTGTCCCAACAAACCCAGCGTATGCAAATTTAAAGCAATTGGCTGTGAATTTGTGGTAAGTAGTTTATGTATGTTTGTTATTCAAATGAGCATATCTGGGCCCCGGCTGGGAACAACTGCAGTAATATGAGACATGCCATGTGATTTTGCACCTAAGAACATGTGTGATTTTTCATGAAATACATTTACAAAAACTGTGATACTTTCTGTAAATGACGCATTTGCTATGAAAATTTCATCAATTTTCTACGTCATTTATGGAAGATATCGTCAATTTTGTAAATATTTTTCATGCAATATCGCACATGTTCTGATGTACAAAATCACGCGGCGTGCCTCATGTGTGCAACCGGTGTAATCACAGACCATATCCGTGAAGTCTGATCCTGGCCTATACTGGTCGCTATTCAGTTGGCCCGACATTTGTGGCTGTGACTGGAGGAATGGGCTTTATGGATTGGTGACCAGTGTAGCTCATCATCAATAGCACACGTGTGTAGCTTGATCATGATCTTTATCACATTAAAACCTCTAGTTATGACGTGTAACCCATTTCATAAAACTGATCAGACACATATGTAATAACACCGGGAGCGAATTTGATTGGCTAGCTGAATCGCCCACGTATATATTATGCGCTAACGTTATGCCAAACAAAGAAAATGAAGACATTCCAAATGATGTCCCTAATGGAGCAATAAAGCAATGTTGTTTTGACGTTAACGTCATCATGTTTTAAACGTCATTAGAAGCGTCCATGATAAGTAAAATTATCCCGTATAGTAATATGAAGTGCTTACAAAGAGCGTGATCTTACGGTATATGAAATTTATACAAGTTTATTGCTTGTATTATGTCCCCCGGGACACATATTGTTTTTGTCATGGTTGTCCGTCTGTCACAAAATTTGTGTCGCACGTTTCTCCAAAAGGAGGTATCGGCGGAGCACATGCTGGATGACGTGAATACGCATCTGGAGCAGATAAAATAATTTTTTTTTATTTTTTTTTTTATTTCTCCATAAAAGAATATGTTGTTACCACTCATTTGAACCGTCTTGTCAAGACGGTTCAAAAGAGTGGTAACAACATATACTTTCGAAATGAAATAAAGAAAACAGGGATTTTTTTCTCAGAATGTTTACACTACTATTATTGTATGCCATCTCTAATTTTAAATATTAAATAATAACTCGTGTACGATCCTCTATCTATTACATAGAGGATCTTACATGAGTGATGATTTAATAATCTATTACATTTAATAATGTAATCTATTACATTACTAAAGGGCACCGAGCAGCAGGTATCGGAACACATGCTGAATGACGTGAATACGCATCTGGAGCAGGTTACGGTGTACACAAGCCGAATGGAGGTTCAGACGCTACAAGTACGCAGGCAACTCCAGGTATGTAGAAAATATTAGGGCCTGGTTGCTCAAAACCTCTGTTAGATTAATGGACTATTAAATCATTAACAGTCTGTTAAGCTAACAGAGTTTTTTTAGCAACTGGACCATGTTAATGTATTAATGTTTGGAGCCTCAGAATTCCTACACGCCTGTAAGAAATCAAAGTTCAAAAAATGGAACAAGCACATACACTAAATATTGCTGTTCTATGTCATTATAAATTGTTGTCATGGTTTTTAAGAATGACAAGTCATAGAAATGTATACACAATTTGTGACACAAGTACGGTATGACATTTGGTACAGAGATCCAATAGCACAAATCAGGCGTGTAATCAGGGTTTTTAAGAATGACAAGTCATAGAAATGTATACACAATTTGTGACACAAGTACGGTATGACATTTGGTACAGAGATCCAATAGCACAAATCGGGGGCATGCCCCCCGCCCCTCCCTAGACAATTCGCTGCTGTCGCCGCTTAATTGCGCACCCCCTCAGCAAGAACCTGGTTACGCGCCTGCAAATATATTCATGGACCTAAATTTGACCTGTGTAGTTGTGCACCTGGGGTTCTCAGAATTATGGCCCTTCACCTAGTCAATTTGCACAAATATTGTGTTTGATATCCAGACATGACACTTTACAGAAATCAAATGTTAATTACTATGTGCAGTTGTGCACCTTCTGTTTTCTTTTCATGTTCGCCCTGTGAAGGTGGAGTTATGGCCCTTGACTTAGTCAATTTACATATATCTAAAAGTATTTTACCAAGTGTGTTCAAACTTTACAGAAATGTTTTAAGTATATTCTTTTAGTATTGTAATGTTGTGTACCTGGGATTTCTGCTTGGCCCCAGTCAGACTTAGAATAGTGATTTCTGGCACTTTATATTCTATGATCTACATGGATAATTTAACCAAGATTAATCTTTGCCTGTTGCGAGTTTTGTGACCATTTTTTCCAAATGTTCACCATGAAATTATTTACTAGATAAGCCAGAAATTCCAATTTAATTTCCGGCTTCAACCACCAGGTATTTATCTGGGATATTAAATACCTCCATATAAAAATCCATTATCAATTTGTAAACCTTGTTTGCACGATGCGGATTCATCTAAAATGAAAGCCAGAGCTGCCAACTGTTCTGATTTTTCCGTATTTGTTCCGGAAAATACGTTAGAAATACGGAAGTTCGGACAACAATTAAAAAGTACGATCTTTAAAAAAATCAGCGCGGGAATATCGGGAAATAATAATTTTGTTTCCAAATTCTTCAAATAGGTCCTATTTTTCTCTTTACCCGTAATCATACTCGCCTAGGCGCTTACCATTTCGATTCTTGTTGTGTAGGTTGTTTCAAGCGCTCGGCGATATTGATTTCTTCATCGCGTAATTTCTTAAAATGTCTGCTCCAAAGCGCGCAGCCGACGAATCTGGGTCTTTTTTATCGAAAGAAGTTAGGAGAACACAGACGTTCATCACTGATTACAGCGAGATATGGCCCCATTTCGTCCTGTCGAAGCGCGGTGATGAATTTGCGTCTTGCAAGCAGTGTGATTTTTGGTTGGTCATGGTGGCCGAGACGAGGCTCTAAAAAATTGACTTTATGCATATAAGTCGGTACTGATTTGTGTTCCGGAAAACATGTGGTGTTCCTGAAAATAGCCCATTTTTCTCTCCATGTTCCTCATGTGACCGACATATTGTTGGTAGCTCTGCAAAGCCAACATCAGTTGCCCCCGACTTCAAACACGCTGCACTGTCAAGTTTTACCAAGTGTAAAGTCCATCATGCGGGGCACAAAGCCACATAAAAGGTTAATACACACGATTGCTGACACTTGCTGACATCAGTCGCATATTCCACAGTAGACTGGTACCCTATTTCCTGCGCCTCTATGCTGGTACCTGTTACACTTCTCCGCGGCCTAGCGAGAAAATACTACCGGGAACCGGTCTAAAGTGAAACGACACGACAAGCGTGTTTTGTAAATGGGTCTCTATATTACAAATCCCGACTTATTGCATTAGATGCTAAGACCAGGGGGCCGTTTCACTAAACTTTGTACGACTAAAATGTTCGTAAGTGCAAAATTATTATAGTCTGTAAATTCCACATTAACAACGTTTTCTTGAACAATTATTGGATTTGCATTTATTGCATATGCAGCCTACATTACGCAAACACGTCTTATTTGGAATTAATAAATCACTGAACTACTTTCGGCAAGGGAGATAATCAATATCATGCGAACTATTTTCATACGAGCCAAGCGGATTGTTCTGTTTATGATTAGTATATATAGTTTTAAGCTATCTCCTGTGATATATAATGATACATTACTTTGTTATGTTATGGGTACTAATACATGTTGTTTCAATAGCGTATCTCTGTAACGGTATTGTTGTAGATGGAGTTGCAAATAATTTAATAATTATTACGTTCAAATGGTGGCGTAGTACTGATAGCACTTCTGTATAACTGTGATTGTCGTAAATGGTGCAACAGTCGTGTGGTTAAGGTCGCCGACTTCAATGATTTAATTACCGATTCCCGGAAGGGTCGGTGGTTCAAACCTCGACGTGGTGTAATTTTTTTTTCTCCATATATATTATTTTTGTGATTTTAATATTTTTTAATATTTTCACAATTTTATGATTTTAATAAAAATACCTATAAATTGATAGAAACTTACCAACAATTAAAGTGTCTGTCTTTAAGTAATATATACACAGACAGTTTGTTACTGATTTTTTAAGTTTAAGTAATATATACACAGACAGTTTGTTACTGTTTTTTTAAGTTTGAGGTACTGTCTATACTGTCTATACCATATAATGTTTTACTGTCCCAAAATCTATTTTTTTTGGCTGTCACAATTAATTAATTTTCGGACAGCAAACATTTTTTTATGAATTTGAAATAATTATTGTCCTCCATCTGCTCACAACACTGTTCGAACTGCGCCTGTGGCTACCACGACCAGAATTCACTGGCCGCAAACACAGTAGCCATCGGCGTCTATTTATTAAATTATTATTTTGTATTTTATTTGAATTCCGCGTGAACGCTGCATTTTGTGTCAACACCATTTACAGAAAATATTGGTGATTTTCTAAACGAATATCGGAGAAATGCGGCTATATATTTTGTCAATTTTCAACACCATTTACGGAAAAAGATTACTGATTTTTTAAAACAATATCGTCACAACTAAATAAGGTGATAGAATTTTTTTCAACTTTTCAACACCATTTCCGGAAAATATTACTGATTTTCTAAAAACAATATCGGCGAAGGTGTACTGAACTACTCTTTATTTTAAATAACCAGCCGTCTAATAGATCTGTGTATAATCGAGAGTATATCGTTAATTGTCATGTTGTCTCCGACAGTGAGGTGTTGCGGCACACATCAAAACGACACGTCAATTTCAAAACATTGCCTAAGGGTCACAGCTGTGTGGTGTATCAGATCAACACCTGTCACACACAACTACGCATTATCGATTTTTTCCCCCACACAAAGCGACGTGTATTTACAACTAGATTTGTGTAATGTGTCGGTTGTAGCCAAAGACCATACATAAATTCGTAATTAGTCACAGATGTAGCCTTAAAATATAATCGATTTCCTTAAATTAAATTACGTCCGCATGTTGACAGATATTTCAGAGCAGACGTCATCGTAATTTGCCGTTATTTATTTCCAAAATTAGCCATATATTCTGTAAATGGCGTTGAAAGTTGACAATAAATTAAGACCAGATCAGTACGTTAAATCGCTATCGACGACAACTGACGATCCGATGAGAGAGTAATACCGTTTAAGCGTATCCAATGTTAAATATACATCGTTATTTTTTTATGACTTTCGTAGTTTTTCCGAGAAATTCAAACCGTTTCCAATTATTGGGGAACATAATATCATGATTAGCACATCGTTTCACTAAGCGGGGGCTACTCAGGAAATGGGATCACACGGTCTATTGTTTACACTGGATTAATGGCGGCCTCCATGAGGTCTCGGGTAAATCTTATTTTTCAATAATACGACTGTGGTTTCTTCCTTTTAGTGATAACCATGTTCCAGCCGTTAACACTTATTTAGCAACATTACTTAATATGTAGTTAGTCTGAACATTCTGCAGAGAAATTTGAATAGGACGGAATCGAGCGTTGTTTAAACTTAGTCCGGTTCATATGCACAGGTCAAAATATGAACTGAAAATGGCGCTTTGTGTGACAGAAATCCGTACGCGGACGAATAAATTTTTTTTTTTATAAATATCACATACAGCGAAACAGCGGTAGCATCTACTGTTTTAATAATATGCATACATATTGTAATTAATGTTTAATAGTGATATACTTATGAATAATATACGATGCTATGGTTTATTCTCCAGCACTATGTTTTTAGGCTGTGTGATTTGCCTCAATATAAACTGGATTAATTAATACTTATATTCATGCGCTTCATGACAACATCATTACATTTAAAATATACAAATATTACTTAAAGGGGGGGTACCGATATGATACATTTTAATAATATAAATATTGAAAATACACATTACAATCGCTTACAACATAAGTTATTGATTGAAAATAGTCACTGCATCGTGACCTATTTGACCGCATTACCTATTGCGCGGCAACCTCATCAAACCCCCTGTTTACATAGGTAACCGGGGGTATGGTGAGGTTGGCTCGCTAATACAATGTTTGCGTAATGTATGCTCAATAAATGTAAATTCATCAATTGAAATTTCCAGACGATCCTAAATTTGCACTTGCAAACATTTTAGTTGTACAAAGTTTAGTGAAACGGCCCCCTGATCAGGTGGCGGATTCGCGTAGTCTGCCCATGATTTACAACTGGAGTGGATTTTGATATGTTAATGCAACCAATCCAATCGTCACAAAATGATTTTCAGACTAGTCCATTTATGAAAAAGGTGTGTTTATGTTCTCAAAAATATGAAAATTACTTGCAAAAAGTGCAGATCCTGAGGAGCCGGCTCATCTTGATCTTCACTATTTGCCAATACAGGTATGTGGTGTTAAAAGGGTTAAATGGTTATAAAACATTTCTGATCCAGCAATCAAAATGTGAGCCGAGACTAAATCATTTTGATTTGAAAAATATTGATAGTGGGAATAGAGGGAGATACTGATCTCATGTCTCGTGTTGAATTCATTCACAGGTGTTAAAATGCACCAGATAACACCCATAGTGTTATGCCCTATAATATCTCGATTTCAGAACCAAAATGTGACAAGTTGGTGTTTTTAGAATAAGATTGATCAACATAATTCTAAAAACATACCAAATACGGTGTGTGTTTATGCTTATGAGTGTGATGCGTGATTTTGGGCTGTTAGACTCGAGGGTTTAAAGGAAGGATAATTAGCACAATAAAGCCAGCTAACTCGGATTACAATGTATTAATAAATTCTTTCTACGTACGGTTTGTAAGATATGGGCCAGGCACTGAGAAAATAACTTGACCGCATATCCGTATTTGGCCAAAACAATTTACAAAACAACTACATGTATATGTTCTGTAAATGAAGCCGAAAGTTGGCAAAAAAGCAGAGCATATATGCCTATGCTCTGCAATTTTCGTTAAATATCAACGCCATCATGATATAGGGAATATATAACGTTTCATCAATTTCATTTATGGCAATTTATTGTTGGGTTGTCAGAGTCGGGCAGATATTGTATTGAATTTGGTTACAACACGGTTCGGTTAAGTAACACGGTCAATTTCATGCTTCCCAATTTCCGTGGTATATTGAGGTCGCACTGTACTTATACTGTACGACCTGACTATCTCATGAATGTTAATATGCAATATATTTAAATGTTAAATGAATGTAAGCATAAAAATTGAACAGCGATTGTTGGCTATTTGTTGGGAAGAACTGACATGGTCGTGTTGCAAACGTACCATGTGAATTATCATCTTCCTAACGAACAGCCAAAACACTGTTAACCCTTAGACCGCTACTCACAACAATTGTCGCCTGATGATGCTTTTGTATCTTGCCTTATTTCTCAATAAAAACATGTTTTGACAGCACTTCAGAATCATGGAAATGATTCTGAAGTGCTGTCAAAGCATGTTATAAATTATTCTAAAGTGCTGTCAAAGCATGTTTTTGATAATAAAAATGTAAAATAGAAAATAAACGGCAGACAACAAAACAATTAAGATAGCGGTCTAAGGGTTAACCCATGACATGCAGAATGGAATACACCTAACACCAAAATACAGCAAATAATTCTGCTCGAAAGTATATGTTGTCACCCCTCACTGTAACCGGTTACAATGAATGTTTCAACATTTACATACATGCATGGTGGGTGGTTGGTCGGGAGGAATCGACGGGTAATTCAACGATCGGTGTTCATCCTTACTGGAATTCCGACTGGAGACCTGGTTTGGCCCTCACATACGTCTTTGGCAGTTGAATCTGGTTATACCCCTTATGTGAGTATTGCGATTATTTGAAATCCTATTTTAGGGGAAGGGGCCAAGTGACTTTGGTGTGGCATGGACCTGGCATCAGGTTAGGTTATTCTAATTTCAGGGCTGAATATATTTTTTTCTCAATGTACATTGTAAATATTCCAGTCTGATTTTGTGATTGTCCCCCCATTGCAGCAGGTTAAAACGGGATCGAACCCGTTTGCCTGGCCTTACATGACCTTAGCTGTTAATAGGTCGTTAAACACTAATAAACTAACAAACATCCATGCGTAAATAAGAAAGATAATTATATTTTCCGTGAAAATTATGTATATCCTACGAATGTAATGTGTTAAATTCTTAACCTTTTGAACCCAAAAGCCCTCTATTGCGGTTCTATTGCAGGATCTGCACTTTTTGAAAGTAATTTTCATATTTTTGAGAACAAAAAATACCCCCTTTTCATAAATGGACTAGTCTGAAAACCATTTTGTGATGGTTGGGTTGATTGCAAAATTAACATATCAAAATCCATTCCAGTTACTTAGGGGTGAAAGGGTTAAATCTATGATGACATTACAGGAGGTGTCTGCAGAGCGAGATGGCCTCAAAAGTCAACTCCAACAGATGCAGATTGACATACAGACACAGAGGACTCAATCCGACATTCTCAAAGGCAATATTAAGGAATTTAAGGTAACGTGAATTTGAATTTTCAGCTTTTGTATATTCCAATCGTTGCATACCAACTACATGAACCTTCTTAAAGTACTTACAACATCGACTTTAAATAATTCAAATATCAGAAAAGTTTATATTTATATATCAGTGCTCATAAAACTAATTTTACTTACAGAACATATGTCTTGAGCTATCATTTCCAAAAGTTCCTTTGAAAAAGTTCATTGTGCTATTTCTGGACTTGTAATTGTAAAAACCAATACTAATTTTGGCACATATATTTTGGTAATACAGTGCGACCCCGTTAGTACACGGAAGTCCGGCGACATACAACCTTCCGTGTTGCTTATCCGAACCGTGCTATATCCGTTCTCATCATAATGTCAACAAAAAATACATGTACACTGTACACTGTGACTGCGAATGAACGGCGTCGCCAATGCCTATAATATGCCATAAGTTTTCACTGTTATCTTCGCATATAATAAATATATTGAATCCAAGAATTGTTAACGTCATGTTTTATTTATTCATCATGTTCATGTAGAATGTAGATCTACGCAGGTCCGTGCAATCCATTATTGTAAATGCGTGTAGAAAAAAGTGTAGTAATGATGACGCAATGTAGTAATGATGACTGACCCAATGACCGATATCCTGTTCCATCAGCTGCAACATCACGGACAAGCTCGTGCGTTGCAATCTGTGTTTACTCATATGGTGAGCACAGGTGGAAGACACGGACCTATGACACCAAAATAAATGCCTATTAAAAAAAATCCCATTATCCCACCCACCTGGTATCGTACTGTACATGACGTTAATAATAGAACGAGATCAAGTGGGTGGGGTAATGGATATTTTTGTAATGGTAATTTTCTTTTGTGTCACACGTCCGACTATTCCACCTGTGGGTTTGAGTACAGACCTGTCTAGACATGTTTTGCCAGACGTGTTATAATATTGCGCCAGTTCATGAGGTAATCAGGCTTATCACGCGAAATTTTCGACGAAGATGAATCTGATAATAGTGTACATTTTCTGTAAACGATATCGAATGTTGACGAATATTAAATTAGTAATTATTACGCATTTGCTCTGAAAATGTTATCAACTTTCCGATATATTAGCAGAAAATAGTCAAATCATTCTCGGCGAAAATCTCAGTTACCGTATATAATAAAGTTGATTATCTCATGCACTGGCTCAATTATGACTAGCGAAACGAAACAAGGCCAGTTGTCGTGTATTTGTGTACATGCGCCGGGGGCGTGGGCAGTGCTGTAAGAATTTACTTAATCTGGGTCGAGTTAATCTGCGCGACTGATACGCGATCTCCGATTGGTCAGCCTTTACACCTAATTAATATTCCACCAATGGTGAGCGCGAACGCATGCCGGAAAAATGAAATCGAGCACATAACAATTAGCACTGCTTTGTTACTGGTCTTACTGATCTTCTTCCCAGTTTGCTTGGATTAATTTACGAAATGTGCAAACGTGATCAGCTGCACATTCACATCGGTGAGATAATAGGAGGCTATGCGCCCATAAAAAAAATAAATCGTCCATTTTGGGTCTAATTTGGGAAAGAATCGCAAATTTAACACGATTTCTGACAATAGTCGTGTTACAAATTTAACACGATTTTGATATACAAATAGGAAAAAAATTCGGGAGCCAAGGCACAACCGTGTACTAACCGAATTCGTGTTATAGTGAAGCGTGTACTAACGGGGTCGCACTGTACCAAGAATTGTCTATTTTTGGCACTGATTTCAAATTAAGGTAGTTAAAATCTCCCTGTGAGGTATGCTTCCTTTGATTGTACTTATCATTTTATACTAGTACATAATATGTTCACAGACTGTTGTGACCCGACATACTATCAATACCACTCCGCTATTTTACAACATAGTCTTTATTGCCGTAATAACCCTATATATTTGGACACCATTTGTTGTCTCGCCCACACGTGTGATATATATATATGTGCTGCTTTTTCAACAATTTATAGTCTTTATATTTCGTCTAATGCAATAGCAATATGGTTTAAAGCATGCACTTCTCTGATGGTTTCTGTGATGCTTACTTTAGCAAATGCCCATGATCATGTTACGGTCAAATGCCTCGGCAGGTGCGACACCGCTTCTGTGGCGGAATTCTTGTGATAATATTTGTGTATCTAAGCATACTGCTTTGTTCGTCATACATCACAGATCCCAATGTCCAAGGTCAAGGTCGCTGGAAATTATGTTCAAGTTTCATATTTACCATTTGCATTTAGGTCTAGGTATAGATCTCAATCAAGTGTCATCTTTTTGTCGGATTTTAACAATATTTGACTACATTATTGTATCCCCCGGACTCCGTCGGGGGATACTATGGATTTGACAGCGCGCCGCGTCCGCGTCCGCCGCAGACACTTCTTGTCCGGAGCATAACTGGAACACCCTTTGGAATATTTTCATGAAACTTCACACATGCATAGACCACGACCCGAAGGTGTGTCGCGCACAAGAATGACAACTCTTGCCTAGCTAATTTTTGAGTTATCTCCCTTTTTTGTTTCTTGCACTGATTTCGTGTCCGGAGCATAACTCCACCACCCTTTGGAATATTTTCATGAAACTTCACACATGCATAGACCACGACCCGAAGGTGTGTCGCGCACAAGAATGACAACTCTTGCATAGCTAATTTTTTAGTTATCTCCCTTTTTTGTTTCGCGCACTGATTTCCTGTCCGGAGCATAACTCGACCACCCTTTGGAATATTTTCATGAAACTTCACACATGCATAGACCACGACCCGGAGGTGTGTCGCGCACAAGAATGACAACTCTTGCGTAGCTAATTTTTTAGTTATCTCCCTTTTTTGTTTTGCGCACTCTACAAACTGGACAATAATGCATGAAGACCCGTTTTCTCGTCTGCTCTGTACACCTTTTCTCGTGTGCTCTGTACACCTTACCTGTAGAGAGAACAATAGAGACTGGGAGAATCATGTGCTAGCATGGGCTTGCATGTGCAAATGTCCAGTGCTTGACCAATGCTGACCACAGGTAATTTATACAGGTAAATTACTACATTGGGTACTGTGTTGAAAATATTGTGGCATTATGTGGACCTGTGCAGATATATGTAGATAAATATAGGACTATTAAAATTATTCAAATTATTTTTCAACTTTTGTCTAGTAGCATAAGGTTGTAAGTGCTATATACAGACTATTCACCTGTGCATGTGCTAGCATGTGCAACTGACCACTGACCACTTACAGGTAATTTATACAGGTAAATGATTATATTACATTTCCGTAAACTGTGTTGAAAATATTGTGGCAATATGTGGACCTGTATATATATGATATGTAGATAAATATAGGACTATTAAAAAACATTCTGGGCTCCAGTAGGGAGCATTATTCTTTTATTTTTTTTAAATTTAATTTTTTTTTTTTCCATTTTTTTTTTTACATTCTTTTTCAATTTTTTACCTGACCACTAACTTATTACAGGTAATTTATACAGGTACATTATTACATTTCCGTAACTATTAACAAAAATTCTGGGCTCCAGTAGCGAGCATTATTATTTTATTTTTGTTTGTATATTACATTTCCGTAAACTGTGTTGAAAATATTGTGGCATTATGTGGACCTGTGCAGATATATGTAGATAAATATAGGACTATTAAAAAAAATTCTGGGCTCCAGTAGCAAGCATTATTATTTTTAATTTTTAAAAAAAAAAAATTCTTTTTCAATTTTTGTCTAGTAGCATAAGGTCGTAAGTGCTATATACAGACTATTATCATATAATAAACAATTATTGACTAGTGAGCCATAGAATATAATCTGATATTCTATGGCTCACTAGTCAATAATTGTATAATATGTTCGGGCCAGTGAAAATTGCTTTCGGGCCCAGGCTCGAGGTCAAGGCGGGAAAAGGCGAGGCATCTGATTCCGCGGAATTCTTGTTTACTTATCTCCCTTTGTTGTTTCGTGCTCTGATTTTGTATCCAGAGCATAACTCGAACACCCTTTGGAATATTTTTATGCCCCACCACGATAGTGGAGGGGGCATTTAGTGTTACCCACGTCCGTTCGTCCGTCCGTCCGCACACACGAATGGGTACTTGTTGTAAGCGTACGGGGATCTTATTGGGTAGGGTTAGGATAGTGTTGGGTACTCTTGTTGGGTATTTTTATACAGTAAAAACCCAACAAGTATTCATTCGTAGGAACGTGCTCCCGTCCGTCCGTCCGTCACAAAACTTTAACACTCGGGTAAATGTCTCATAATTTCTTCATCCTTCGACCGATCTGCTTCATATTTCATATACACATTGCTCTGATGGTTCACTACCGCCCTGTGCCAAATCCACATTCGTCCTGCCCCCGCCAAGCCCAGGGTCAAGGTTACATACTTGGTGCTTCAAAAACTTTAACGCTCGGGTAAATATCTTATAATTTCTGTTTTCTTTCACGGATCAGCTTCATATTTCATATACGCATTGCTCTAATGGTCCTCTACCGCCCTGTGCCAAATCCACGTTTGTCCTGCCCCCGCCAAGCCCAGTGTCAAGGTCACATACTTGGTGCTTCAAAAACTTTAACTCTCGGGTAAAAGAAAATTTTGACTTGGAATTTGGCCTCATTTATTATCAAAGCGATATGTGGGACATCCGTGTTCTATGAACACATTTTCTAGTTTATTAAACTTCACACATGCATAGAAGACGACCCAAAGGTGTGTCGCACGTAAGAATGACAACTCTTGCGTCGTTAATTTCTTAGTTATCTCCCTTTGTTGTTTCGTGCACTGATTTCGTACTGGAGCATAACTCGAACACCCTTTGGAATATTTTCATGAAACTTCACACATGCATAGACCACAACCCTAAAGGTGTGTCACGCAAGAATGACAACTCTTGCATCACTAATTTTTTAGTTATCTCCCTTTGTTTTTTCCATCACTGATTTTGTCTCCGGAGCATAACTCGAACACCCTTTTTTCAAACTACTTGTGTATCTGGGGAGGGGGATACACATGTGCTTGTCGACAAGCGTCCATTTCTAGTTTGTCTAGGCAATCTCCGTTTTTACATCTCTTTCCCCAAGGTCAAGGTTACTGTGGACACATGTTCAAGTTTCATGTTTTGCATTATTTTTCGCACTCTGTATCCTTGTCCACGCTTATCTCCCCTTGGTGGCCATTTTTAATTTTGGCACTCTTTATCCTTGTCCACGCAATAACTGAAGTTCTACTTCACCGATCAAAACCAAATTCGGTATACATGTTTATCATGGCAAACCAAAGAAGCCTATTGGTTTTGAAAATTTTCTGATACTTATCTCCCCTTGGCAGCCATTTTTAGCTCGACTATTCGAAGAATAAGTAGAGCTTATGTTGTCACCCCGGCGTCGGCGTCGGCGTCGGCGTCGGCGTCACCGTCACGCCTTGGTTAAGGTTTTTAGTCAAGTTTGTATATGGAATACTACTGGCCCTACACCCACCATACTTGGACAACTTCATCTCCTAGTGATGTACATCAATAACCCCTGATCTATATTTGACCTTGACCTGCATTTCCTCTTGAATTACTTGGTTAATTCCCCTTGGTTTAGGTTTTTAGTCAACCTTGGTTAAGGTTTTTAGTCAAGCTTGTATATGCAATACTACTGGCCCTACGCCCACCATACTTGGACAACTTCATCTCCTAGTGATGCACATCAATAACCCCTCATCTATATTTGACCTTGACCTACATTTCCTCTTGAATTACTTACTTAATTCCCCTTGGTTAAGGTTTAGTCAAGCTTGTACATGTAGATGGAATACTATTGTGCATACAGACACCATACTTAGAAAACTTTTTCTCATAGGGATGTACATCAATAACCCCTGATCTATATTTGACCTTGACCTACATTTCCTCTTCAATTACTTACTTAATTCCTTTTGGTTAAGGTTTTTAGTCAACCTTCTATATGGAATATTACTGGCCCTACACCCACCATACTTGGACAACTTCATCTCCTAGTGATGTACATCAAAAACCCCTGATCTATATTTGACCTTGACCTACATTTCCTCTTGAATTACTTACTTAATTCCCCTTGGTTAACGTTTTTACTCAAGCTTGTAGATGGAATACTCCTGGCCCTACACCAACCATACTTGGACAACTTCATCTCCTAGTGATGTACATCAACAACCTCTGACCTATATTTGACCTTCACCTACATTTAACCTTGAATTACTTACTTAATTCCCCTTGGTTAAGGTTTTTACTCGACCTTGGTTAAGATTTTTACTCAAGCTTGTACATGGAATACTATTGTGCATACAGACACCATACTTGGACAACCTTTTCTCATAGTGATGTACATCAATAACCCCTGATCTATATTTGACCTTGACCTACATTTCCTCTTGAATTACTTACTTAATTCTCTTTGGTTAAGGTTTTTAGTCAAGCTTGTAGATGGAATACTCATGGCCCTACACCAACCATACTTGGACAACTTCATCTCCTAGTGATGTACATCAACAACCCCTGACCTATATTTGACCTTGACCTACATTTAACCTTAAATTACTTACTTAATTCCCCTTGGTTAAGGTTTTTACTCAACCTTGGTTAAGCTTTTTTAGTCAAGCTTGTAGATGGAATACTATGTACATACAGACACCATACTTGGATAACTTTTTCTCATAGGGATGTACATCAATAACCCCTGACCTTTATTTTACCTTCACCTACATTTAACCTTGAATTACTTGCTTAATGTTTATAGTCAAGCTTGTATATGGAATACTTCTGGGCCTACATCAACCATACTTGGACAACTTCATCTCCTAGTGATGTACATCAATAATCCCTGACCTATATTTGACCTTGACCTACTTTTATCCTTGGATTACTTAGTTATCTCCCCTTGGTTACGGTTTTTATTTTTTACTCAAGCTTGTATATGGAATACTCCTGGGCCATACAGCAACCATACTTGGAAAACGTTATCTCCTGGTGATGTACATCAATAACCCCTGACCTATATCTGACATTGACCTACATTTAACCTTGAATTACTTACTTAATTTCCCTTGGTTAATGTCTTTAGTCAACCTTGGTTAAGGTTTTTATGCAGGCCGCAGCCACCTTCTTTGTCAAGCTATGTGTACATCGACAACCCTCGTAGTCGAGCTATGCTGTTCTCCTACAGCTCTTGTTAATTTTCGCACTCTGTATCCTTGTCCACGCAATAACTCAAGTTCTACTTGACCGATCATAACCAAATTCGGTATACATGTTTATCACGGCAAGACGAAGAAGCCTATTGATTTTTAAAAATGTCCAATACTTATCTCCCCTTGGCAGCCATTTTTAATTTTCGCACTCTGTATCCTTGTGCACGAAAATAACTCAAGTTCTACTTGACCGATCCTAACCAAAGTTTGTTTATATGTTTATCATGTCAAGATGAGTTATCTGCCCTTGTTGACTGGCCTTGCCTCGACGGGCGTATATTGTGACCTTCGGCACTCTTGTTTTTAATGAAATGTTGACACCCTGTTGGATTTTGATAATATTTGGTTACAATGTGTGTCTATTATTGTGTAGGCATGCTTCTTTGTTGCCCATACATCTCGGGTCACAATGTCTAAGGTCAAGGAAATGGTAGCAGTAACTGAGACACTTTATACTTCACATACAGATGAAAATGGTAACAAAAGTTGTGCCTGGAGAAATGGGGTTATGACATTTGAGACCAGTGTAGCAGCTCCTGATTGAATAGCAGACTCCTGTATCCTGATAATGATCTATTTCGCTTGTTAGAAGCATGGCGGTGTTTCATTGATGGAATGGGGACCAGTGCAGATCCTGCTCAGACTGTGTGGATGCACAGATGAGCTGGATCTACACTGGTCACAAATGAGAGATATTTATAAATGAAAATGATAGCAATGCTCGAGACACTTGTAGATGAAAATGGTAGCAATGGCCGAGATGTTTGAATCACTTGTAGATCTATGAAAATGGTAGCAATGGCCGAGATGTTTAATGCACTTGTAGATGAAAATGGTAGCAATGACGGAGATGTTTAAATCACCTGTCGATGAAAATGGTAGCAATGACCGAAATGTTTAAATCACTTGTAGATGAAAATGGTAGCAATGCTTGAGATGTTTAAATCACTTGTAGATGAAAATGGTAACAATGGCCGAGATGTTTAAATCACTTGTAGATGAAAATGGTAGCAATGGCCGAGATGTTTAATTCACTTGTAGATGAAAATGGTAGCAATGGCCGAGATGTTTAAATCACTTATAGATGAAAATGGTAGCAATGGCCGAGATGTTTAATTCACCTGTAGATGAAAATGGTAGCAATGGTCGACATGTTTAAATCATCGCGCAAGCCTAGCCATATGTCAAACCGCGAAACCACGCGGTTTGACGTATGGCCTAGCCAGCTATTTTCATTCTCATGCGCAGGCATGAGAATCTTCAGCTGATCAGCTGATTTTGTCATAATTTGCATTTTCAAAATGATTCAGAATCATTCTGGTTTGCTCAAATGGTTTGTGGGATGAGGTGGTTTCACTGGATTTTCAGATGTTTTTAGCGATAGCCATTCTCATGTCTGCACGCGGTATTTTTGTATGTGAACAGAGGCCATGTCTTCTTTTGTTGGCAAAAAAAAAAATAGCACCACTATCGCAATTTTCCTTTCGTCATCATCTGGCCGCTACCATTTGAATTGCAACTGGATGTATCCAATTAGTCACCGATTGCATTCGCATACATTGGCACAACGCTATCTTGAAAACATTTACCTTTTTGGCGACATTTTTCCATGAAAAACATTGCATAACGCCATTAACGGTAATTCCCGATATGTATTCTGTGTCGTGTATTCCAATAGGCATAATGCAATTCCGTGTAAGTCATAAAACTCCATCATTAGTTGGCAAACTTTTACACGATGCTGATTCGACTACAGTGACAAGACTAAGACTTCAAACACACCGCGCTTGTCAAGTTGTACTACATGTACGTGTAAATTTCACTCCGCGGGGCACAAAGCCATATCAAAGATCAATACACGTGGTTGCTGATATCAGTCATGTAGTCAACACTAGACCGGTACCCTGTTGGTTGCGCAGTCGAGTGAAACGACACTACCGGGAACCAGTCTAAAGTAACACAACAAATGTGTTTATGTGAATTGGGTCTCTATCTCTGACAAATACCGGCTTATTGCATTAGCAGCCAGACCAGGCGGTGGATTCGCGTAGTCTGCCCATGGTTTACAATGTTCGCCAATCTCTAATTTAAAACATCAATAATTACGTCAGCGGACAATGTGAATTTGTCATAGGCTACTTAAATATTCAGACTTTATCAGGATATACATTGGACAGAAAGCAAGTAAGCCTGGTGTTCTCTGCTGGTTTGGACACCTATCTTGTATGGGTTACTCGACTTGACACACCATGAAATGTTTTCGTTACAAAAAATCGCGGTTTTCACAGGCCGCGCCACGTAGGCTATCGTTTTAATAAAGACTATATGACCGTTATTAATTTTAAATGATGGCGTGAAATTGAGAATAAGAAAGTAAAATACTAATGGTCATGCTAATTAAATCGCTTACATGTAATTACGACAAGCTATTAAACGGTGCACCAAAGCAAGCCATGGGATGTACTTATCATGAAGATAATTACTCCCCTTTGTATATAATTTCCAAAGCAAGGCTGGGTTCAAAAACAATAACAACAAAATAAGATGACATAACAAAATAAATTTAATTGACTATTTTTGCCATTGTTATGCAATTTTTGTCGCGCCTGCTTTAGCAGAGGCGCGACTATAGTCGGCTCTTTTTCCGTCGTCGTCTGCGTCGTCCGCTTTTTTTGTAAGACAAATGCGTTAAAGTTATTGTTTTTTCACAATATCTCTTTAACCCCTTGCCAGACATTGATAATATTTCACATCAATGTTTGTCTAGGGATGATGCTTCATTACGCACACCCCCACATCCAAATTTTGAAGGTCAAGGTCATTTATTTCCTTGCAATGTTCACCGGTTTTGTAATAGAAATGCGTTAAAGTTATTGTTTTTTCACAATATCTCTTTAACCCCTTGCCAGACATTGATAATATTTCACATCAATGTTTGTCTGGGATGATGCTTCATTACGCACACCCCCACATCCAAATTATCAAGGTCAAGGTCATTTATTTACTTGTAATGTTCACCGGTTTTGTAACAGAAATACGTTAAAGTTATTGTTTTTCACAATATCTCTTTAACCCCTTGCCAGACATTGATAATATTTCATATCAATGTTTGTCTAGGGATGATGCTTCATTACGCACACCCCCACATCCAAAGTCTGAAGGTCAAGGTCATTTATTTACTTGTAATGTTCACTGGTTTTGTAACAGAAATGCGTTAAAGTTATTGTTTTTTCACAATATCTCTTTAACCCCGTGCCAGACTTTGATAATATTTCACATCAATGTTTGTCTAGGAATGATGTTTCATTACGCACACCCCCACATCCAAATTTTGAAGGTCAAGGTCATTTATTTACTTGTAATGTTCACCGGATTTGTAACAGAAATGCGTTAAAGTTATTGTTTTTTCACAATATCTCTTTCCAGACATTGATAATATTTCACATCAATGTTTGTCTATGGATGATGCTTCATTATGTACACCCCCACATCCAAATTCTGAAGGTCAAGGTAATTTATTTACTTGTAATGTTCACGGTCAAATGCCTCGGCAGGCGCGACACCGCTTCCGTGGCGGAATTCTTGTTAATTGATAAAAAGCAGATCCACTCCACGATCGTGAAATAGCGAATCGTCAGGTGGAAGTGTATACAGCCAAGACGTTTTCTATGCATGCATATAGATTACAATAGAATGCAAAATACATGGCCGACTTTGTTTTGAAACCGGGAAAATGTTTGATCCTTGGAACAACATCCACCTGTCAACAACGGCCACTTTGACCATTTCCCTTGGCCGGCCGTTGTTCACAGGTTCGACTATATTTCACATTCATGCAAAGACTTCACAGGCCCGAAGAGTAAGAACTCTCTTGTTATGTGCTCTGACCATGTTAAGGAGAAGTGTTTTACTCAGACATATCGTACGAAGAAGGCTCTAGGATTGGACGTCAGAAAATACAATTAAAAAAACTGGAAATGGATGCCGTTACAACCTTGTTCAACGTTGTGGAGCCAGAAGTTGTGCATCTGACTAGGTCTGCAGTCAGGAAGAGAGAAGTTGCCAGGGTAATATAGTTTCCATCGTTTATTTGAATTCTTTTGAGCGACCTCCCCGTTGGTGCCTAGTTTCCATCTTTTATTTGAATTCTTTTGAGTGACCTTCCCGTTGGCGCCCCTCTGAACGAGCGTTTAGACCAATCAAAATTCATGAAACAGTCCCTTCAGAGCAGCGTATGTGGGGAGGTCCCCCAAAAGACGGTGGTTCCAACCTAGTAAATTTATAGAGGATATTCATATTTTTGCGACGAATATGACATATATGTTCATCGAGTGGTGTGAAATGTCCATATTTCACTAGTGCAGTTTTTAGCTCAACTATTCGAAGAATAGTTAGAGCTTATGTAGTCAACCCGGCATCGGTATCGGCATCACCGTTACGCCTTGGTTAAGGTTTTTAGTCAAGCTTGTACATGGTATACTATTGTGCATACAGACACCATACTTGGACAACCTTTTCTCATAGGGATGTACATCAATAACCCCTGATCTATATTTGACCTTGACTTACATTTCCTCTTGAATTACTTAGTTAATTCCCCTTGGTTAAGGTTTTTAGTCAAGCTTGTAGATGGAATACTCCTGGCCCTACACCAACCATACTTGGACAACTTCATCTCCTAGTGATGTACATCAACAACCCCTGACCTATATTTGACTTTCACCTACATTTAACCTTAAATTACTTAGTTAATTCCCCTTGGTTAAGGTTTTTAGTCAACCTTAGTTAAGGTTTTTAGTCAAGCTTGTACATGGAATGCTATTGTGTATACAGACACCATACTTGGACAACCTTTTCTCATAGGGATGTACATCAATAACCCATGATCTATATTTGACCTTGACCTACATTTCCTCTTGAATTACTTAGTTAATTTCCCTTGGTTAAGGTTTTTAGTCAAGCTTGTAGATGGAATACAATACTTGGACAAATTCTTCTCCTAGTGATGTACAACAACAACCCCTGACCTATATTTGACTTTGACCTACTTTTAACTTTGAATTACTTAGTTAATTCCCCTTGGTTAAGGTTTAGTTACCTTGGTTAAGGTTTTTAGTCAAGCTTGTACATGGAATACTATTGTGCATACAGACACCATACTTGGACAACCTTTTCTCATGGATGTACATCAATAACCCCTGACCTATATTTTACCTTCACCTACATTTCACCTTGAATTACTTAGTTATTTCCCCTTGGTTAAGGTTTGTACTCAAACTTGGTTAATGTTTATAGTCAAGCTTGTATATGGAATACTCCTGGGCCTACAGCAACCATACTTGGACAACTTCATCTCCTAGTGATGCACATCAATAATCCCTGACCTATATTTGACCTACTTTTACCCTTGGATTACTTAGTTATTTCCCCTTGGTTAAGGTTTTTAGTCAAGCTTGTATATGGAATACTCCTGGGCCTACAGCAACCATACTTGGAAAAGTTCATCTCCTAGTGATGTACATCAATAACCCCTGACCTATATCTGACATTGAACTACATTTAACCTTGAATTCCTTACTTAATTTCCCTTGGTTAAAGTTTTTAGTCAACCTTGGTTAAAGTTTTTATGCAGGCCGCGGCCACCTTGTTTGTTTACATCGTATAACTATGTATTTGATGGGTAGGTTTATAATAAATATGCATATCTACCACTGTCAGTCGCTGCCATCAGTAAACATCCCAGCTACATTGCTAAGGGCTATTCAGTTTGAATTGTGGGCAGGTTACCGTCTTGATAGCAAGTTTATCAGCCTCGGCAATGATAGTAATTCCTCGGCAGGTCTCGTAATCCCTGTGTCTATTAGCCTTACCCGAGAAAATTGATATCAAGAGACACATGGGCTCCTGCTTTGGTTGAAGCTGAGCTGAGCTCAGTCTTATCCAATCAAACTGATTTTGAATACAAGTTAGGAGAATGTGCTCAATGTTATAAGCACTGGCCCTGGTATTCTCTACATACAAAACCATGTTTATGTTTTAAGTTCCTTGTTGCTGCTTGTGTGGTCGAGGACTGTTACAGGGACCTGCCTGTGCAATGTGAGAAAGTTGTCCACGTAGCATCAGACATAGAGGCCTACCATAGTGCTGTCAACCACTTCGCTCCAAAGCTGTACTCCTTCGATTACAGCTCTCAGCCAGGCAGGTAAGTTGACGGTTTAAATGTGGATATGTGAGATGCATAAACCACGAACCCTTGACAACGTTGGCTATTGTTGAACATGTCGGTCTTCTTTTCATCGATAACGACGTCATTTTTAGCTCGCCTCGCCTGCACAAAGTGCAGAAGAGCTTATGGCATACCCCCGGCGTCGTCGGCGTCCACGGCGTCCACAAATTTAACTTTGGGGTAAATGTCTTATAACTTCTGTTTCCTTTCATAGCACACCTTGTTATTTCATACATGCATTCCTCAGATGACCCTCTATCATGCTATAGCAAATCCATGACCCACCACCTAACCCTTACCCTAAGGTCAAGGTCACAAACTTAGCACATTCATAAACTTAACGTTGGGGTAAATGTCTTATAACATCTGTTTCCTTTCATGGAACGCATTAATATTTCATACATGCATTCATCTGATGATACTCTATCGTGCTATAGCAAATATATGACCCACCACCCACCCCTTACCCCAAGGTCAAGGTCACAAACTTAGCACATTCATAAACTTAACGTTGGGGTAAATGTCTTATAACATCTGTTTCCTTTCATGGAATGCCTTGCTAATTCATGCATGCATTCCTCAGATGACCCTCTATCATGCTGTAGCAAATCCACGACTCACCACCCAACCCTTACCCCAAGGTCAAGGTCACAAACTTAGCATGTTCATAAACTTAACGTTGGGGTAAATGTTGTGTAACTTCTGTTTCTTTACAGGGAACGCTTTGATATTAATGACATGCATTCATCTGATGATCCTCTATTGTGCTAACATTGGGTTAAATTTTGTATAACTTATGTTTTCAGGGAGCGCATTATTTCATACATGCATTCATCTTAATATGCTATATCATGCCATAGCAAATCCACGACCCACCTTCCACCATTGACCCCAATGTCAAGGTCCACCGCACACCCCTTGACCCAGGGTCAAGTTATATAATATTCATGTTTTTTATACAACTGTGCCAAGTTTGAGTGAAGGCTGCCAACAGGCGAGCTTCGTTGTCTTCTAACAACTCTTGTTGGTAATTGTGAAGCATAAAACATTACCTTATAAATAGAATACCAGGATAGTGTCTTTTAATATCAAGTTTATCAGGCTCGGCTTAGAAACGTTAGGAATTTCTCGACATGCCTCGGAATTCCTATGCGTTTCCTAGCCTCACCTGATAAACTTGATATCAAAAATACTCACCTGGTATTCTCTATTTATACGGTAACGTGCTTCATATTTATCGAATATGTACTGACTGATAACGTAATTCTGTATCAGTCATTGATCTTATACAACCATCAGGGTTGCAACAAATTTGGTTGACGAACGATCACAATTGGACGAACTTTGTATGGTTGGAGTCTCTAATGTATATGGTCATGGTGCACGACTTTAGTTTGAGCTGGCGATCAGCTATCGGCCAAATATGACCGATAATCCAGCCGGACGGCCTCCGATTCTGTTTGAGATTCTTTCGTACATGCAAATTTCGCTTTGGATGGGGTATACAAAATGCGAATAACTGAATAAATGCTGGAAACAGCGATTTGAAGTGAGTATATTCACACACCTAATACCTTTATCGATTGCCAGAGACAGAAGTCATACATTTAATCGATGTTTATTGTGTTTGTGGGAGCCAGAAAAGAGAGGCCTCTTTCTATAATGGCCCTATTTATACTCACCTTTATATAGCATATGGTACTGTACGAGACCAAGTGGGTGGGGTAATGGGATTTTTTTAATAGGCATTTTTAGCCAGGTTTTTTGAGAAAAAAATCCAGGCTATTGGATTGGCGAAAGCCGGGCGGGGCGGGCGGGCGGGGGGCGGGCCGGCGGGCGGGCGGCGTCCACAATCAATGTTAAGTTTTCGTGTTTGAGTCCATTTCTTTGTTACTGTACCACCTAGGACCACCAAACTTTCACAGCTTCATAATCAAGGGGTGTACCACATATCACTATCCAACATGTTACTTTTTTTTTAACTTCACCCATTTTTTCCGCGTAGTCGACTTAGCCATTTTCAATGTTAAGTTTTCGCGTTTACAATGTTAAGTTTTCGTGTTTAAGTCCATTTCTTTGGTACTGTACCACCTAGGACCACCAAACTTTCACAGCTTCATAATCAAGGGTGCCCACCACATATCACTATCCAACATGTTACTCTTTTTTTTAATTTTTTTAACTTGACCCATTTTTTCCGCGTAGTCGACTTAGCCATTTTCAATGTTAAGTTTTCGCGTTTACAATGTTAAGTTTTCGTGTTTAAGTCCATTTCTTTGGTACTGTACCACCTAGGACCACCAAACTTTCACAGCTTCATAATCAAGGGGTACCCACCACATATCACTATCCAACATGTTACTTTTTTTTTAACTTCACCCATTTTTTCCGCGCAGTCGACTTAGCCATTTTCAATGTTAAGTTTTCGCGTTTACAATGTTAAGTTTTCGTGTTTAAGTCCATTTCTTTGGTACTGTACCACCTAGGACCACCAAACTTTCACAGCTTCATAACCAAGGGGTGCCTACCACATACAACTATCCAACATGTGACCATTTTTTTACCTTCACCTATTATTTCTACGTAATTGACTTAGCCATTTTCAACATTAACTTTTTAACGTACGTCTGGTTAGAGTTTTTTGGTTAAAACTTTTTCGTTATACTATATCTCTGCAACTGCTTCGCCCATTACCTTGAAACTTCACATGGGTGTTTATCATCATCCATATTTTCATTCTAACCCCCAACCGTGCGGCCCCTGTGCCCAATGTCAAGGTCAAATTACTTTTAATTTTTTTGTTAATGTTTTTTCGTGTACTATATCTCTGCAACTGCTTCACCCAATACCTTGATACTTCACATGGGTGTTTATCATCATTGTCGCACCTGCTTGCGGAAAGCGCGATCCTGTGCCCAATGTCAAGGTCAAATTACTTTGAATTTTTTTGTTAAAGTTTTTTTCGTGTACTATATCTCTGCAACTGCTTCACCCAATACCTTGATACTTCACATGGGTGTTTATCATTATTGTCACACCTAGTAGTATATAGGGAGTCAAAATGATACCACCTAACGGTGGTATCATTTATCCACCCTATATACTACTCCACCACCCCCCGAAAAATCAAAAATTGGTTAACGAGGAAATTGTCTCCCACCAACCACGAAAAATTGGTCGTGAAAAAAAAAAAAAAAACATAATGTTTTTCCGACAGTAAATTTATGATAAAATAATTATTTAAATGTGCCCACGAGTGATAGTTTATATTCCAACACCCCATTTTTCTCCTCCAATATAGCTAATTTATTTCGCAGATCAGCAACTAATTCTACCAGCTCTAGTCTACCACGTTCACCTGTAGCCACCTGACAGTGTAGTTGCTTATGTCTACAAAGAGTTTGGGCACTAATGAATTTACAAGGGCATCTGGGGCATTGAAATTGCGGGGGGGACACAAGGAATTTTTCTACGTCTCGCTAGATGCCTTCGTAGATATTCTTTACGCGTAAACGTCTTACAACAAGTCTCACACTCCATTATATATGTATATGTTTATGTTTATATTCAATTAGAAGTGAAAAAAACATAATGTTTTCAAGACCAATTGAACAGATAAATTTCATAGGTTATACAAAAGTATATTACAGAAAATATGATAACGTCAGAAACTAGAGCAGAAATAGAAAGTTTGAGAAGAGAAGCCGAATCTCTAGGGATTACTTATAGTAAACGGTTGAGAGTTAGGGGGTTGACAAATCTTATAAACTCCACAAAGAATGAGGCGTTTATGAAGCGGATTTACCCGCGCCCACAAACGAGGAGCCTTTAAAGATATATCCAAAGCGGATGAAGTTGGTAACAGAATTCAAAAAGAAAGTATTGCGGGGTTAAGGGCTAGTGTAATTAATTCTAAAGAATTACCTTCAAGCACAAATAATTTGTCCCAAATTAGACGCCAAAATAATAATAAGAAAAAATCTATCGTTAGCGCGATAGTGGAAAAAGGTGAAGAAATATTGGGGGCTCACGATGAAACATTGGAAAAGGTAGAAAATGGAAGACGGGTAGTTACATTATCCTTTCGTAAAAACATTAACATTAACGAGTCTGAACGCATGTCGATAAACTCGCTCCGTATCTAACAATCAATTTTTATTTGAG